>JABFPJ010001104.1:0-28847 GCA_022817425.1 Gryon sp. ZL-2020 | reverse complement strand
CCCAGTAAATGAGAAATTTTTAAACCGTATTGAAAAAAATGCAAAACTGAATAGAAACACAAAATCGTATTCAAAATGTTTGGATAAAACTTTATTTCTATAAGTTTTTAAACGAAACTTGTTAAAACTTTTTCAAATTTCTAATGATGGAATACATTTTAATTCGATTTTGCACTTCTATACGGTTTTGCGAATTTTCTCAATACGGTTCAAAAATATCTCATTTACTGGGTAAATCAAAATAACTGCATTTGCGTATTATATTTAATATTATATTTGATAGAATAGATTATTATTAAAGCTTGAAAAATTGCGAAAATCACAATCTTAGTACACAGTTAAATATACATTTCTTCAATTTAATTATATATTTGATTGAATTCATATATATGTGACTGTAAAGAAATTTTAGTGTAATATTAATATTTCTCCATTTCAATGTTGTTTATTAATTAATGTTATGTGAAATATGTTACAGAAAAATGGAAGATGATCAAGATAAAGCCATAGTAATTTTTGGACGTGATGTACGAAAAATTCCATGTTTTCGTGAAACATTTTTATATGGAACTTGTACAGGAGTATTTTCAGGTCTAGGAACTTTTTTACTAACAAGTAGAGCACATACGGCTGCAAATATTGGATTTGTAACGTATCTTGTAGTAGGATCGCTTTTCTGGGTTCAATGCAGAATTCGATATGTATCCACATTCTTTAACACAAACCAGCTACAGGATTTGGGAGAGGATGGAAATCCATTGAAAGCAATTGGTGAAGTGGATGCTGAAACGTTGAAAAAACAATTGAAAGAAGCTTAATTAAAAAAATATTTGTACATATAATGAATAATATACATAATTGATTGTAAATATCAATAATTTAATTAATTACATTATGTATGCGCAATTATATCGTAGAAAATACCAGTTATTAAATATATGTTGATTTTACTTTAAAATAATAATTTTTTCTTGTTTAAAAATGATTATTATTTCTATTTTTAAAATAAAGTATGAAGTTTATTTTTCAAAAATAATTTATTCGACGAAAAAGTCACATTATTACATTACTTTATTTTATCAATGGTTTGATATATTACATATATTCTATGATGTTCAACATCATTCAAATATTCTAATAACGCTGAGTAAGTTGAATAAAAGCGATTAAAAAGACAAACAAATACAAAAAATAATATTAATCGTAAATTATAATTATTAGTAGGTATATAAAATGTAAAGTACAGTTTGAGTATTCTTTCTTTTTTATTCGTTAAACGACAAGTTATCATTTTTATTTAAATTATCCTACTGAAAAATACTCAAATTACTTATATATCATACATCGTACATTAAACATGAAGTCAATTAGGACCATAATTTTTACATGATATACATATAATTGTAAAAAATATATGAATTTTGCAATCAAAAATTAAATTGCTATTACATTTTAATCAATGAGAATAACATATAAAATTAACGTGGTCCAATTATTTTATCTTTTTCGTGTTAAAATAACAATAATTTATTGCATATCCTGAAAGTAACTCTGATGTCACAAGAAAAATTGATTTGCACTAGGTTGTGTCCGCATTTTTGCAATATTTTTTAAATATTTATTTTTAAACACTTTTATAGTGATTAAACTTAATGTTTAAATAAAACAAAAAGGTTTGAAATGAATTTGTCTGAAAAAGCAAACATAGCATTGTTTAAACTTTATGCAAACTTTATACAAATAATCGTCTATACTCTGACACAAATTTTGTATTACGTGAATAATTCTGGTAAAATAGTGTTCAGAGATGTGCACAAATCTTGTACTCACGTGCACAATTTGTGAACAAATATGAAAAAAATAATATTTAAATTGTGTCAGAGATAGGCAATTTGCACAAAATGTATGCGAACTGTGTTATCAGAGAATAATGTCAAATAAGATAAATCTGTACAAAATATTAAATACTACTAAACTAAATATTTAATAATATATTTTAGCACTAATGGTCATCAGGCCACGTGTCGCAAACGACGTTTTTTGGTACGAGTGCTAACTTCATAGAGTATGAAATAAGTTTTTTCCGTACGAGATGAAGTTGGCACGAGTGCTAAAAAAATAAGTAATTCGAAGTAATCAAGATATTATGTCTTCGATAAAACAAGTTTAGTTGAATTCATAATCAAATAAACATTTTTTATCATTTTAAACCATATTTTTTATTATCTAACTATATTTAAACGATGTTAAAAAACGTGCAAATTAAAAAAATAATTTATACCGTAGAACAAATATTGTTTTAAATCTAAATTTAAATTCTAATTAACTCATATAATAATACACATAAAAACATAATACACGTAAGGTACACAATATTTGCATAAACATTAATCTTTGTAACTTAAACAAACAGATATCTAATCAGATGATCATTACAATAAACATCGCTTTTATCACAGTTGCTCATAGAAACTGAAATATTTCTATCGTAATTTGCAATTTATGAATTTCATTTGCTTTAACTCTTTCTCTATGTTCACAATTTTGATCATTACATATAATAATATGTTTACATAAATAAGGATATCGATTTTGATTATGCAATTGCGAATTTGAAGTTGAAAAACAAAAAAAGTAATTGTTCTAATATAATAAAAAAAAAGTTTATCAATGAAATTAAACCGTTCCTTATTAGTTGTTATTAAAGGCACTGTAGAAATGTTGCGCGTCATTAGTAAAATGTTACTTATTGTTTCGAGCTTATTTTCAGAAGCATTTCATGGATGAAAATCGTGACAGAACTGTTTTATCAAAATACACAACGAAAATGTTAACAAAAGTTAACAGAATTTATTTAAAAACTCATGGCAGTGTGTGAAAACACAGATAAAAATGATTCAACAGTTCTATGACGTTACATGAAAATATTAGATTAATCCTCAATTTTTTTCAATTCACTTCGTTTCAGTTATAATTACATAATAATTTACTTTTTAATTTGTTTAAATCATATTCTCTCTAATTCAACAGTCAAATTCAATTTTTCTGTTGCACTTTTCAAATGATTCCAGGCTAGAAATTTTCGCGCTGAAATTATCTGACTGTTGAACCAGGGCTTATAATTTGTTGCGAGGATTTAAATAACGTGATATTTATACAATGTATTATGTTGTTAATATCGAAATATATAACGACACTATTATTGCATTATTATATAATAAAACGCACAAGATAAAGGTGCGCATGCGCAATCAATTGTGAACGGATTTAGGAATCTTATCCCTGAGTTCTTTGATCGTAAAAAATTCTGAATGATATATGCGAACGTTTTGTCACTATACTGACGTGCACTCGGTATTACATTGACTGAGAATATGACAGTGTTGTTCTAAGCGCTTGATGCTCTCCAGCAGTTGAGTATTTTCCATGTACAATTCTTTCGTCAACTGATCTGCCTTTGCTAATCGCTCATCCTGTTAATATAAACCATCATTATGTTAATATACAATTTCCTAATTATATTTGATATTAATTCCCACATTTACAGCATACCTGTTCTTTATTTATTAAGATTTGTTGCTCCAATTTTTCCTTGCTGTTATGAATAATTGCTTTTAAATCGGAAATTTCACTGTGATGTTGCTTCCATGTTTCTAGAAAACGACATGAAAAGATAAATTAATAGTTAATATATTATTTAATTTTACATTACTTCAAAATAATTTGTACTTACGTTGCAACAGTCTCATTGTGTCTTGTTGCTGATGTCTGATACAAGCCATCAAGTCCTTCTGTTTTTGCTCTTGCGCATGAAGTCTTAAATACAATGACTGCATAGTAGCGACATCTACCATAGGTGGCGCCATCACGTTGTTCATCATTCTAAAATCATTCATCTGTTTCAGGTTTTGCAGCTTCGTTACTTCCTGACGCAACTTTTCCTTTTCCTTTTGCAGTGCCTTACACTCAAAGCCAATTTCCGTTTTCTTTTGGATCATCCATCTAACATCGTCAAGTAAAATATCCGTCTCTATTTGATTACTGCAATCGACTGACGATGCGGACAGTCTTGGCACTCGACTTCGAGCCCCATTGCATTTCTTCTTTGGAATATCTAGCTCATATTTTGAGTCAACGGAATTACGTGGACTTGATAAATCATCAAAAGTTGCAGCCGAATCCAGTGAGTGATAAGCGTGCGAAGTCGACGACTCTTGAATCGATACCGACGTCGACTCTTCCGGACACTGCAAACCAACATCAGTTCGTTCCACTTGATTTTGTAGTAATTTTTCTTTCAATTCGATAATCTCTCTGTTCTTCACTTGAAGTTCTTGCTGCATTTGTGATTTACAATTTTCCAACTCCTCCTCCAGATCGGCGTATTGCTGTTCCAAATTGATCTTCTCTTCAATCGGAGTCAGTCTGCCTTCGCTTCTGGATTTATCACTGGTGTTAAACTGCTCCTCATATTCGGTCATTTTGTTAATCAGTTCAGCAAACTTCTCATCACTAATTTTTTGTTCTTGCTCGAAAATCTCACGCTCTTCTTCCAGTTTTGCTGTCCAATAATCTTCGCATTGTTCATACTCCATTTTAAGTAAGTCCACACTTTGTAACAATTCCG
Source organism: Gryon sp. ZL-2020 (assembly GCA_022817425.1). NCBI lineage: Eukaryota > Metazoa > Arthropoda > Insecta > Hymenoptera > Scelionidae > Gryon > Gryon sp. ZL-2020. The sequence goes on along the minus strand of JABFPJ010001104.1, from coordinate 24,220 downwards.
AACATCTGTCCTGAAGTTGTTTCTTCTCATTCATCAATTCGCTTTCACGTTCTCGTAAAAATTCATCGATCGATTTAAGATCTACAATTCGCTCGTTTGCAATTTCAGTTTCTTTGCCTTTTTCAAATACAAATTGTATTAAACTCTTAGTAAAATCGCTTTTGTTGTTACTTGTTGTTATTTGTTCTTCCTTACGAGGAGGATAGTCTCTGAGGCCAGTGTTCTTATTCCTTTGGGTACTTTTGGATTCATCCATTTGACAAGCATTAGAGGAGATTCGCAAATAGTCGATTTTTCCACTTAAATTATGAACATCTGAGGTAACATCTGATTGATCTTTCACAAATGGAAGATGAGATTCTAAGCTGCTGATAATCGTTGTTAACTCAAGACGGAGCGCACAATGATCTGAACAAGATTGCTGCTGTTTTAAAAGGCAACGCAGTTGTTGGACGGTTTCAACAATAATAGTACGAATGTTTTTGAGTTTCACATCATATGATGTTTGTTCATCAATTATTTCAGCCATCTGTAAATAATCGTAAAACATATTAATTAACTCTTTGTATGAAATGGACTCTCCTTATGTAAAAGGTTACATCTCCTATATTTTTGTACAAGAGATGTATCTTTTTATAAAAAATATTCACATTTTTTTTAATACTTACATTTTTAGTTTGTTCCGACTCTTTGTCTACACTATTTACATTTTCAACGTCATTTGCAAATGAGCAGTTTTCTTCTAAAATGAAAGACATTTAATTTTTTAATTATACAAAATTAACTGAAAATTAAAATACTTGTTTAAATAGAATTCCTCTTTACCTTCGTGTTCAGCTGAAAATGACTTTTGTACAATGGAGCTCAAAGAACTCTTCTCCCTAAAAAGCATAAACATTAATCTCATAAAATGTTCAAAATTGTTATTTACTGAATAAATTCATTTGAAACGTTTTTACCTAGCATTTTTTGACTCCTTGTCATTTCTTTTATGATACTCCAATTCTGTAGTCAATTCATCATTATGATCCCTTAAAATTGCTATTTCTGATTTCAAGTGCTTTATATGATTTAACAGATCTGCTATTTGCTCGCTGTCGTCACTTTCAGTATTTCTGATCTATTTTTTGTTAAATAAATAAAATTTTATTGTTTAAACAAACCAAAAGAAACATAAAAATATAATTGCAAATTTACACGAAATACATTTATACCTGATCATGATGGTGGACAGCTAAACTTTCAATTTGCATCGACAATTGATCATTGAAAGATTTAAGCTTCGAAATTTCATTCAAAAGCATTTGATTTTCTGACTCAAGTTCACGACTTTCTCTCGATATATTAGCAAGTTCACTTTTGAATCGCTGCTCTTCTTGCTGTGAATTTTGCAATTGCTTATCTAACATCTGAATGGTATTTGCATTTTTTTCTCGTTCCATATTCAGCTGATTCATGAGTTCTTTTGTGATTTCAGTATGCTTTGATTCTAACTGTTTCAACTGCTCCTGACGACATTTTTCCATACGCGTGTGATGTTCATCAATCTCCTGGGCAAAATTATTTGCTCGATCGTTTGCTTCCTGTACATCCGCACGTAACTTATCTCTTTCAAAGGTCAAATGTTCCATTAAGCTACTGCAATTGAAAAAATTGTTCTTTGCTTTACTATACATTGTCAAAGACACTCATATGATTATGTTTATTAATATAATTAAAATAATTTATCTTACGCTAAATAACGGTTCTGTTCTTGAAAAAGGCACAAAGTGCATTTGAGGAGTTTAATGTGGGTGGCGATAACTTTGTCGTGTGGCTCGTCGTGATGACTTTTCAATTCATCCAACAAAACATTGATTAGATCGCTTGTATTTATATGTGGCATTTCAAAACCTAAGTCCGACAAAAGCGTCGATGCGTCTTGAATACCAGCCAATTCCCACATATTCACAATACTATTGCTTTGCATACAACTGAAATTATTCATTTTATATCATTTATTACCATTTTTATCCAAATAATTTTTACCAAAATTAAACAATATTGTTTTTTATATATTGTCAATGTTAGAGTTTGTAAAATGGAAAATTATACAATTTTACCATACCTTGCATATTGCGTTTCACAATTGGTATGATTGAACTTGCCATCTCTTTTTACAATGTCTGACTGTAAATTTCCAGACCACGTAGATTTCAATTCATCGCTATGAGAGTTTTCCTGTGTAATAAAATTATAATACAATAATACACAATTTTGTAAACCTATTTCATATTTTATACCAAAACTAGATCCAAAAGTGCACTTCACACGCCACTTTTGAGTTCCTGAATATGAATATAAATATTATCTTTTCCATAAATAAAGTAAAATAAATATAAAATAAATTAAACTTATTTAAAAATAAAAAGACTCATTGCAACTTTATATTATTTATATTAAATAAAACATAACCCGTGATATATATGCGTTTAACAGGTATCAATGATCGTCATTTAATATTTGTATGTTTCGATATTACTTTTCAACTTTTTATAATTTCAATGTGATAATTAATCAGGAACCAGAAAATCGGTAACAATCAAGTTATTTACGAAAGTCAATTTTAAATTTTCCACAAGCTAGATTATACAATAGATTCAAAAGCGAATTTCGCACACCATTTTTAATTTTTATAATATAAATATTATATCCTTTGCCACTCAAATTATTTAAAAATGAAATAAATAACTTTATTTAAAAGACTTATTTAATCCTTATATTCCACACGGACGAAAAATATATACATACAATATATATTTAAGAATGATTTTTTGTTGATTTTTTTATATAATAAAAAATAAGAGTTCTGTATACAAATATATTTAAAATGTACATTTAATATTTTTGTCTAAATTTTTACTGGAAATATATTTTCGCTCATGTGGATATATTATATTTTATATAATACATAATATTATATATCCCTAATAGCACAAAACATTCTCAGAATATTCTGAAAATGTGTAAATGTCCGAGTAAGTAATATACTGAAAATATTTGATAAAATATTTTCAGAATATTTTCAGTATATTTTCAGATATTTATAGAACATTCTTGGGACTTTATAAATTTTTGTTGAAAACTGGTTTTTAATCAAGATAAAGTTTTTAAAAATAGAAATAAAAATTTTACTTTTTTCTAAGTTTTCAAAATGTACCAAAAATATCTGAAAATGTTCTGAAAATATTCTGCAAATATTTCGTTAAATATTTTCAGTATATTACATACTCGGACATTTACACATTTTCAAAATATTCTCACAATATTCTAAAATATTTTAAAACATTTTTGGAATATGTAATATTGAAAACGGAAATATTTTCAGAACATCCTGAGAATATTTCATGCTATTAGGGATGCATAACCTGTGATATATACAATTAATAGATATCGACGATCGTCATTTAACTTGTATAAGATTCAATATTAATTTTTTCAAATTATTAAACTATTTATCAAAAGATTAATGATTATTCAATTTATATCAATAATATAAAACAATATAGGCAAAAATTAATTAAATAATAATTTCTATCTATTTCTTATTGCAAATTAATGTATTTTAATTACTTGTTCAGCCATTGCGGACACTTTGGTATATCTATAGACAGGGAAATCTTCCACACCGTTTGTGTTGTTTGTAGCGTGATCGTTGTTCCAGAATTCGTCGATTTTTTGGCCATTGAAAATGCGATCTGAAATCCGAGAAAAATAAAGAAAATCAGTATGGTGAATAAGATTGCCAATTTTGCATTGGAAATTGTCATTTCTTGCAAAAGACACATATATTATATAATGCACAGCAATAATTAAACACACACAAGTCAATTACCATGAATGTATTCGCCAAGCTGCTGACGCTGGTATTTCATCGTCTTAATCATATTGTCGTTAATTTTAGACCTATAGGAATTTTGCTTGGCATCATTATCGCTAATGATTTGATGATCTTTTTCCGGATGACAAGACGCCTTCTCCTGTGACTTATCCAGAAGTTCCAACAAACCGTTGCGAAAGTCACGAAACGATATCGACTTCTTTGCAGTGTCTTTGTGTAGCAAACTCAGAATCATGTCTTTGCCGGATTGATCGAGTTGCAACTTTTCGCACAGAGCTGTCAGACCTTCATACTTCAGGTCTGTTTGACCGTCCACAAGACAACTCTCGAATACCGCGAACAGTTGTTGCTCGTAGGGATCATTACACTGCTCCTCCATTGCATCTCTCAGATAGTTTCCAATCTCTGCTATCGATTTTGAAGTCCTTTTTCTTATTGTATATACTGAAATCATTGAAATAGTTGCTTAAGTTTTTAGTCATTTATATACAAATCAATATTAAAATAGAAATATTAAACAATAAAATATATGCATTAAATAAGTAATTTTTGAAAAATAAACAATTTTTATTCATTATAAAACAATTTAAGAAATCTTCTAAAAAATTAAAAAATTATTTTTTTTTATTTTTTTTTTTAATTTTAACATTTTTAAATTTTAAAAATATTAAATTTTGTTTCATTTTTTCGGAAATAGGTAGTTGAATACAATTATAAATTGTTTAAATAAATTAAAATTAGTTATATTAAAGTTTGAAAATATATTAATTATTCTTCATAAAAAAACTAATTTTTCAATATTTTTTTCTTAAACCAATCTAAAATCCACGCAAAATTCCACGTTAAACTACAAATGTAAGTATAAACATAAATATATCTATTAAGTTAGACAGATCTTTACATTATACATATATATATATATATAAATATACATATGTATACATATGTATATGTAACAGTTTAGTTCAAATGGAGATTTGTTCGAATGATGACTAACCGAATGAAAAAAAATATAATAATTCACTGTTGACAAATACACAACAACATGAGAATTGGATTTGAATTAATCTTAAAACGTAAAAGTTATGAATATCAAACGTAATTATAATTAGGGATAATTGTAGGTCATCAATAATGAAAGCACTATTGATGAAGTGGTCGAAAATGGTGAATGAAATGAAATACACAATCGAACGAACGCATTTGATGAGCAACAACAAATATTAACACATCGTTTACCTGGAACTCATATAGGCGCAATAGTGATTGTCACTACTCGACGCCGTGGAGCTTCGGCTAAAATCGGTCCGTAAAACTCTGTGCTGAATCTCTGCTGTGTGATTGTTGTCGATAAGAAATCTCTCTCTCTCTCTTTCCTTCTCTTTCGAACAGTCAGCTGATTTTGAACATGAATTGCAAAATGATTTGCAGTCAGTCGTAATCGGCACTTGAAGTTTTGTGGATGATACCTAGCAACTGAAGCCTCTCCAAAATACAACATCGAAATATCGAATATCTAAATAATTCCCCACTTAAATGTTGCAGTGCGTTTATATTACCAACATAAGAAGATGACAATTGTCACACCAATCGTAAATAATAAAACCAATGAAACAGTTTTTCATTTTCATACATTATTAAGTTTATTTGTATAATAACTTTATTTTATAAAAATATCCAAGTTTTTATACATTTGTTAAACAATAAATAAAAAGATTAGAAAACACTTTAAGTATTTGTAAACTTAACTCGATGATGTTCAGTTATCAATATTTTCTGCAAATGAAAAATATATTTTATTTAGTATATTATTAAAATATTAAAATTTGTATATAATTATATTTTTATTACAGAAATCATAATATACCTTTTTCAAATTGTTGCATTTTCTCTTTAACTTGAAGTGGTCCGCTAAATTTATTGCAGCCATTTTTGCAAATAACACGATGACATGGTATCAAATAGAAAACTTGATTGGCGCCTATTGCACTGGCGACTGCGCGAGTTGCACGTGGATTGTCAATCATTTCTGCAATCTTTGCATAAGTGAACAGAGAACCAAATGGAATCTCAGCTAAGGCTTTCCATACACGTAACTGAAAATCCGTTCCTTTAAGAATTATGTGTATATTATCAGTCTTTTTCATCTTGATTTGATTAAAAAGTTCCTTAGCTAGCTTTTGCATTTGATTGTCGTTATTTTCGATAAGTTTGCTAAGTTTCCATCTTTCCTGTAATACTTTTAAGCTCTGTTCTTTGTCTTTACCAGCAGAAACTAAATGACAAACCGAGTTTTTGGCATTTTGTACTATTCCCATTAAACAATGACCAAATTGTGAATCTGTGAAAATGTAATGAATAGTCAAGTCGAATCCGATTTTAGAGTATTCTTTCATTGAAAGTGTTTCAATTATCACCATCTTGTTTATATTTATTTTATAATATAATAATTACAAGTGCAGAACCTGTTGAAAAAATTAAATATATATATTATATTCTAATAAAATATTAATTATATATTTTAAATTCATATTTTTTATTTTATTTTTTATATAATATTTTTAATTAATAATAATTAAATTATGTTTTTGTTTTTACAAAATACTTCAGATATATTATTTTACGTTTATTTATATTAAATGAAGTATTCCATATAAATACATTTAAAATTAAATAAATTTCTTTTCTTTATTTCTGTGTATTGAAATTACATAAAGAAAGAAAATAATAGAAAAAGAATAAATAAAATGCAAAATAGATATATTTTAATGTTACAAAGTAAACATAACCTTTTTTCATAATCTTTAGTCGCATTTAGATTAGAAATGAAAAAAAAATGTTTTTTCGTAAAAACATCTGTTTCATAATTTCTTAATCCAAATCATGTTTAATTGTTTTCAAAATGATTTATGTAACAAAGCTGCTCAATGTAAAGTTTATTTACCTATTGTTGCCTATGCACTTTTATAAATCGCTCAATTTATAAGTTTAATTTTTGCAGTTATGAATGATTGAAATTACTGATTCGTTTCATTTAAACTTATTATTTAAACAATTTTCTTTTATCATATATTATATGTGCACAAAGTTGATATTAAGTGATAAGTAGTTGTATTTTGTTTCTAAGGAAGACATTTAAAATGAACAGTGTTGGCGGTTTTAATTAGAAAAATGAAAGTAATAACCAAGAACTGTTTCTTCCTCTCTCTGTTATAATATAATAAAGAGAAAAGGAGATAATACGATTGATGAAATTTACTAGATTTATAATAAAGGAATGTAAAGGAAAAACTTATACTAGTGACCGTACGAGATTGATGGCCTATGGATGAAACTTAATCCGGAGCCAACCAATGAAGAAGAAGTTATGATGATAGAATTTCATTTAGTAAATTGGTTTGATCATACAATTTTATTTAATGAAAACAAGTCAGAATTCAAAAATTTAAATATATGTAATTTCTGCAAAATCGAAAAATGGAAAAGTGCGATCTTTTGAACCAAATTGTGGACAGTTTGAAACATTTAGACAATCCAGATATTCTCCTGGAAAAAATTGAGAACGAAATTTTGAATTTAGGTTAAGTATTGTGAATGTTCAAATATAGATATTTTTTAAAGAAGAAACTCAAATTAATTTTTATAATGTTATCATTTTTATATTATTCAATAGACGACAAAGATCGGACTGCAGAAATATGGTTTTCAAATGAGCATTGCAATGAAGTGTGCTTTGAAATTGACGAAAGACGAGGATTTTCAATTCGGAACTTCGAGTTACGATGACATGAACAATCTTTTAAAACTATTAGAAAAGGAGAATTTGAATTCAGGTAAAAATTGCATCAAAATATGTAATAGTAATAATGCAAAACATAATAACACAACAGTGGAGAATTAATTTACATTCCTTTAAAAAATGCTTCTAAATCATTTTTTTTTACTTGTAAGATTTTCTTCTGAACGAGATTTATTTTTTATTAATTTTTCACTTATTTTTCTTTTCTAAAAATAAAATGATATAACTATGCCCGTGTTAAAAGTTCCGGGCAATTCCTCTGAAGTTTATTCTTCAGATTCTTCAATTGTACGGAATCACCAGGAAATGTGAACACGAAATTTCCAGGGAGATGATGGAAATTTCTTCATAACGAACGAAAATTTCCAGGCGAAAGAGAACAGAAAAATAGTAAACGTGGAGTTTTTCATCAAAAGAATGGAAATATCTTTTTGGAATAATTTACTTCTTTTTACCTGGACATTTCCTGGCTTAATAATTTTCAAGGTATTAACAGCCTAGAAATGTCCAATCGTTCAAATGAAAATTCCATCATCTCACTGGAAATTTCGTATTCACATTTCCTGGTAATTCCGTACAATTTTTATTCTTCAGAGGAATTGCCCGGAACTTTTTACACGGGTGTTTAACTGATTCTACTTGATTTTTTGCTTCTAAAAAAGATTAATTTTTAATAAAAACATTCAATTAATATATATTTTATTATTTTAATACTATCATATATTGCAGTAAATCACAACGAGAATGTCGCAGCTGAAGATACAAATCAAGATGATCATAAAACAGCATTACATCATTCCAAAAAAGATCACACTGGGAATAAGTCTTTGAAAAGTAAGCACTGTTATAAAACATTTGCTTCTAGACGTAAATTGTATCAACACGAGGAAACTTATACTAGAGGAAAACCTTTTAAGGATTGTAACAAGTCCTATGCTCAAAAACAAAGTTTAAATATTCACAGGAGAATTCACACGGGAGAAAGACTTTTCAAATGTAAGCACTGTAATCAGTCATTTACTTACCAATTAATTTTGACAAATCACGAGAGAACTCATACTGGATAGAAGCCTTTCAAATGCAAACATTGCGACAGAAGTTTTGCTCAAATAGCGACATTAAGTATACACCAGAAAGTTCATACTGGAGATAAACCTAACAAATGTAAGGATTGTGATATGTCGTTTGGTCGAAAGGGTATATTGAAAAATCACGTGAGAATTCATACTGGAGAAAGACCTTTCAAGTGTAAGGATTGCGATAAATCGTTTATTCAAAAAAATAATTTAAAAGTACACCAGAGAATTCATACTGGAGAAAGAGCTTTCAAGTTTAACGATTGTGATATGTCGTTTGATCGAAAAGATGCATTGAAAATTCACGTGAGAATTCATACTGGAGAGAAACCTTTCAAATGTAAGCACTGTAATCAGTCATTTACTCAGCAATTTGTTTTGACAAATCACGAGAGAACTCATACTGGAGAATAGCCTTTCAAATGCAAACATTGCGACAGAAGTTTTGCTCAAATAGCGACATTAAGTATACACCAGAAAGTTCATACTGGAGAAAAACCTTACAAATGTAAGGATTGTGATATGTCATTTGGTCGAAAAGATGCATTGCAAAATCACGTGAGAATGCATACTGGAGAAAGATCTTTCAAGTGTAAGGATTGCGATAAATCGTTTACTCAAAAAAATAATTTAAAAGTACACCAAAGAACTCATACTGGAGAAAGAGCTTTTAAATGTGGACAATGTAATAAAGCTTTTGCTATAAAAAGTAGTTTGAAAAGACACCAACTTACTCATAATAAAAAAAAGGTAAATAAATATTTTAATATCTGAAAGCATAAATATACACTACAAATCTCAAATTTTCTTTAACAAACATCTATATTTGACCATTCAAAATACTTAACCTAAATTCAAAATTTTGTTTTCAATTTTTTCCAGGACAATATCTGGATTGTCTAAATGTTTCAAGCTGTCCACAATTTGGTTCAAAAGATCGCACTTTTCCATTTTTCGATTTTGCAGAAATTACATATATTTAAATTTTTGAATTCTGACTTGTTTTCATTAAATAAAATTGTATGATCGAACCAATTTACTAAATGAAATTCTATCATCATACCCATACGAAGAGTCTCGTCCTTGAGTTTTGAAATTGAATTAAATTGTTTTTTTTACTAATTATTATTTTTTATTAATTATTAATTATTAATTTTTTTATTAATTATTTTTTATTATTAAAATCAACTGGTTGTATCTTTGTCATTTGCAATAAGATAGACAAAGACAGATTGTTGAGATTTTAAAAAAACTGTAAGAATAATTTTTTAATACGAATTTGGGTCTGTGTGAAAAATTAAAAAAATGGAATAAACAATATCTTAATTGTGGGTGTATTTTTATTTACACAATCACAATTAAAGAAGAAGTCACCTAAAACAATTTTACAGATTTTATAATTAAAATAATATTTTAAGAACTTTGAATATTTGAATAATGAATTAACTTAGTTAATATCACGTTAATATCATTGGATGAAAATATATATTCTAATATCAGTGGAAAATGTGAATAAACAAACTTTTTTTTTTTGAATTTTTTCAATAAAGTATTTATAATAACAGATATAATACTGTTTGAAATTGCAAAAAAAAATGTAGACTGTTATTCCAAACAATATTACTTTTGTTTTAAGCCGCTGGTGCGAATACAAACTCGTAGTTCGTTATTTTGAATAGAATAATGGCGCATTCGGTATCCAACAATCACTTGTATTAATAAAGGACAGACAATTCAAATCACATAAGTCTGTCCTTTATTAATACAAGTGATTGTTGTATACCGAATACGCCATAAAATAAAGTAATTTTATTAGAATATTTTATTCTATAAAAACGATTCACTTAAAAATGCGGCTTAAGTCTAACAAAGCTTGTTAGCATTACGTTTAAAAATAATTCGGCGCGAAGTATTTTTTGCTCAACATTTATTCGGCGCGACATACGTTAGATTTAAAATTGTTAAAAATTTGTTAATAGCTGTATTCACACGGCTTTACATTCGTTCGAAGCTAAGTTAATTCGGGTTCACATGTTTTCTGTGCGACGTATTTTTCAGTATCATATACATTTCGATGCGACGTACCCATCCCAATAATTTTATAATTTTTAATTAACACATTTGAGCTTACAAAATTTAAAAATACGTTTTATTACAAACATGTTTACAAAAAATTGCATGAAAAACATGGCGGATTTACTGTGAAAAACATAGTAACTAATTCAGTATTGTCAGTCAATAGTGAATCGGTATATTGAATTCAATACAGCAATACTATTTTGTATCAGTGTTGCTGAGCAATACTGCAGCGCTCTTTTTTCCCCGTGTAATCTTTCATACTTTTTATATGAAAAGGCACCCGAATGCGTGTCGGAGTAGAAGTCGTATTCAAGAAATTATTCTTAAAGTTTTTATTAAACTTTCTGAATTTGTCTTTATCTATCTTATTGCAAAAGACAGAGACACAACTAGTACATTTAATAAAAATTTCGTTCAATAATTTTTGTGATATTCGGGATCAAACAATCACTTGTATTAATAAAGGATACACTTATGTAATTTTAATTGTCTATCCTTTATTAATACAAGTGATTGTTGGTTTCCAAATACACCATAGACGTTGCACTTTTGCATCTTTTTAAAAATCACTGGCGAATTTGGAAACTAAGAATATTTTGTATTCAAAAAAGGATAGACAATTCAAGTCACATAAGCGCGTCCTTTTTCAGTACAAAATATTCTTAGTTTCCGAACATGCCACATAACAATGTTCCGCAATATGACATTTTTTACTTAGACTATCTCTTTTTAACGCATACGGAAGGGAAGATAATTGAAGTTACAGTTCGGAACATTGCGTAACACTGACGTAGGTGGCTCTGAAGACAAACAAACGCATTTGTGAGGTTGGCAGTACAATAACGACTAAGGGCGGTTCGGTATGTTGCACCCACACAAAGTCAATCCGGTTTTACGTGTTGGTACGATATTTTGCATGTGTATCTTCGAGAAGATCATCGACACACATACACACTGTGCAACTCCAACACAACGGCATTTAGTTCAACGAATAGGTGACATCTACTTTTTGCGGCTGTACATGTCAAAATTACGCTGATTTTTGAGAGAAATAAAATCAACTTCGAGTTGACTTTTGTTTGTTGTACTGTGAAAGCCGACAATAAAAATGTTGGCGCTCATCAATCGGATCCTCGACTGGTTCAAGTCGCTGTTCTGGAAGGAAGAAATGGAACTCACATTAGTCGGCCTCCAGTACAGTGGCAAAACCACATTTGTTAATGTCATTGCGGTATGCGACAACATTCAACATTCTATCTCTCAAAATTGTGTTATTAACAAAATTAACTTTCATTTTATTGTTTGTAAAAAAAATGATAAATCTAAACATTGGTTAGGTTTAATCGAGACTTTAACAAGTTAATTTCTTAATTTGCTCTCTGTTATGTATATTAAGTGTTTCAGAATAGTTTATTTATTGACACAATATGCAACATTGAAGGATAACTTTTCTCGTTTTATTATTGATCTCGGACGTTTGCAGCTGCAGTTATAAACAACAATGATCAAGGTTTTATCATTACAACAAGCTTTGTTTGGAAAAAAATAAGTCTGATGCGATGTTGAATAATAAGACCAAGGGTCGTGCACAGCCGTTTATATACATCTGTTCGTTCTTTATTTTTACGTTAGGCAAAATAGTGAACAAATGATTAGTCACATATTCAAATCTATATATTACTGATTTTGAATTGATCTAATTCTATTTTATTTAATTAAATTTATTGTATTATACAAAATTATATAAATTGTTATACATTTGAATTCTGTTCTTATGATTTACAAATGATTCACTTAATCGTTAGGAAATCTTGTGATTCATTGTTGTTTAGCTTACTGCGAGCTGTTTGACAGTGGAAATATACAAATATCTATATGGATAATACTTGATAGATTTGTTAAACTGTTTTACTTGTTTAATATATTTAAATTTATATTGAATTTACAAATATTTTATATAGAATATTTTAAACAATGTGTTATAGTAATATTGAAGAATAGAATAATATAATGCTATGTAATCAAGTTTTTAATTATTTAGCTTATTATCCCAGTAAATGAGATATTTTTGAACCGTATTGAGAAAATTCGCAAAACCGTATAGAAGTGCAAAATCGAATTAAAATGTATTCCATAATTAGAAATTTGAAAAAGTTTTAACAAGTTTCGTTTAAAAACTTATAGAAATAAAGTTTTATCCAAACATTTTGAATACGATTTTGTGTTTCTATTCAGTTTTGCATTTTTTTTCAATACGGTTTAAAAATTTCTCATTTACTGGGTATTATTATTATATGGATGAATCAGTTACAATGATATATTAACATAGCAAGATGTTATTTATATTGTTATCAAAGTAGATACTATGGAATTGCTTCGTTAGACAAGTATATAAACTTTAAATTCAATTTCAAGAACTATTACTTATAAAGACAATAAATATTAGAAAATGTAATTATCGATAATAAGAATAACAAATGCATGTATTTTATTATACTTGAGTGTAATTTTAACAGATCATCATTTATCACCATATCTTTTAATTCCTTAATAAATTAAAGTGTGATAAAAAATTTGAATCATATTAATCATATTAATTTTATTATAAATTTATTGTATTTTATATATATTATAATTTATTATAAATTATAAATAATAATTAATTAATCATATTAAAAGTGATGTAGAATAAGAAATGAATTAAAATTAATGTAAAAATTTGCAGTCTGGTCAATTCAGCGAAGATATGATTCCAACTGTAGGCTTTAATATGCGAAAGATTACAAAGGGCAACGTGACCATTAAAGTGTGGGATATTGGTGGACAGCCTCGATTCCGATCTATGTGGGAACGCTATTGCCGAGGTGTAAATGCAATAGTTTACATGGTCGACGCTGCAGATTATGAAAAAATCGAAGCAAGTCGTAATGAGCTGCATAGTTTGTTGGACAAACCACAACTTACAGGAATACCTGTTTTAGTATTAGGCAATAAAAGGGATTTGCCGCATGCTTTAGACGAAAATGGACTAATAGAAAGAATGTATGTCTTTATTTGAGTTTATGCAAAGTATATATATTTAAATTAATTATTTTAAGTTAGTTGTAAACTTTAAATATTTAGTACAAATAAACTAAACGTTATTATCAATTAATATAATATTTTTTTTTTTGAAATATAATTTATATGATATCGAATAATAACAAAATAAATATAATTTTATTGCAGGAACTTATCATCAATTCAGGATCGTGAAATTTGCTGCTACAGTATTTCGTGCAAAGAAAAAGACAATATTGATATAACATTGCAGTGGCTTATAGCACACTCGAAGGGTGTTCGTTAATATTCAGTGTCAATTTATTAACAATTCTCGTGCAATGAGCTCGAATAAGCATGCGAAATAAACCAGGAAATCGATGTTATTCGTACGGGGAAAGAGAAGAAATGCTTGAACATTTTGCTCTGAGTATAACTGATAATTAGCGAATTTACAAAATATATTATATATAAATAAAATAAATTGAAAAATATCTGGAAAAAATAAAACAAACATATAAATAATGAAAAATAGTATCCAATAATGCAGAGCAAAAACGGACCACAATACAACTAAACGCTTCGACGTAATTGAAAAAAAAAAAAAAAAAAAAAAAAAAATAAAAAAAAAAAAAAAAAAAAAAAAAAAAAATAAGAAAAGAAACCTCGTGCAAAATGCATAATATAAGCACACTTTGCGAGCATTTAGGATTAAGGAAATTTTTATAATTTTGTTTTTTAAGTAACCTATTTAGATATATCTATATCTTTAATTTAATTTGTCATTCGACTATACAAGGAATAAACAAATATATACATATTTATGTATACATTAATATATTTGTGTATGTTATACACAAGAATATATGTATATGTTAAAGGAGAAAACATGTAATATTTTAATTCTTATACAGTAGAGTGGAATTTATTAATCATTCTATAGAGTATCTAGTCAAAATATAAAATATTGTTTTTGAAGGTTTTTAAACGGCTAATTTGATTTAAGTAACAAACACAGTTATAATTTTATTAGCAATTTAGTTGGCAAGCATTAAAATAACGTTCAATTTCAAGTCTGTTCGGAATATTATACATCTTCCATTTGTATTATCTATGTGAAATCATAGTTAATATTCATTTGTATTTAGTTGTGTAATCCATGGATATGTAGGAAATCAAACATTTTTTAAATTAGACTCATGTTTTAGTATTATTATTAGGGTGTGAATTATTAGGAAGTAAAAAAATGTTGATCACAGAAATCGAATGTTTTTAACAGTATTAAAATTTTATAGTAAGATTTAATAGGTAGTTTATTTGACTAAATATAAGGTGTAGTTAATCTGACTTATTATTATTCATTTGAACAAAATATATATGTAATTGGAAGGATATTTTGTTATTTATTGTATAAATTATATAAAATACTTTAAATTGTTTAATATCCTGGGAAGCTGCTTATATGTTTGCATGAATTTAAACGAAAATTTAAAAAAAGTATTCTATTGTTAAATGCTGTAAAGCCATATATGACAATGAAGTGTATATAATAGTTTACATTGTTAAATCAATTGCCTTAACTTGCACAATTATATAATGAATAAAACACCAACCAATATTAATAATAGCAAACTACGTATTAAATCCTGCTTGGATACTTTTTGGGTAATACAGTATTAAATATAATATGCGACTTGAACTTACATAAAAGAATTAATTGATGTGATCATTTCATTATATACTTTCTATCAGGAATTCGTAATTTTGATATATGTTTACACTTGACAATTCTTCATAATATCTTTATAATATTGTGTCAAAGTTTTTAATTTGCAATAAACAATTTTTGTAAGTTTGATTTATTGAAGCATCTGAGATTTATATATAAAACAAGTTTTTAGCTTCTATAGATATGTGAAATGATTGTATATTTTGACTGACTTATTATTCTATAGAGTGATCTATACATTACAAATTTTAACCAAACGAATATACATATATAAATTGATATATATGTATATATACAAATATTAAAAAACGTAGATATTTGCCAAAATTGGCACCAAAAATTACGTTCATTAAATAATCATAAAGACAACATAATAAATGATAATATTCAATCGATCGTATAATTTTATGGTGTACAGAAATAAAAGTTCAAACGAATTTTTGTATAGATGAACACTGTAAATCATCGTCGCTGTTTTTTACCTAACTTTTTTCATGCAAAGAATGAGTATAAATAATCATGAGTAGATAGTTACATGGTGAGTTATTTCAAATTAAAATGTGATTTTACAGATAGCACGATTATGCTTATTATTTGTAATGCAATGTCTTTTTGTCCCATTTGTCTCATCAGATCCAAAACCCGGCGTATGTGATTAGTAAAATAAGGCTTTTTCTATGACTTAAACAAAGACATTTTCATGACTTTGAAAATAGTCTTTGTTTAAACAAAAATGTATAGTATATTCATGTTTGAACATTTTTTAGTTTTTTGTGTTCATATTTTTTTAAACTTGCACTAAACTTGTTTTACGAATGAAAATTACATTATGTGCTATACTATTCAGCGCCGAAGTTAAAATTATTTATTATACTGTTGTAAAAGTCATTTTTACGAATATATTTAATTATGCATTAATTTTGTGAAATTATTATTTTGTGTATTAAAGTTATTTTACTGAAATATAAACAATAGGTCAACGAATATTTCATTTTGGTTTACCTTAATGCCATTGAAATTAAAAAAATAATTATTATTAACATTGTTTAATTTAAGACATTTTTAATTTTAGTATATACATTTTTTATAACATTATATTTAGTTGTATAATATTGCGTTATTTATACATAAAAGTTTGCCATAATTACAATTTATCTAAAATAATAATAAAAAATTCGTTATAGCGTATAAAAAGTGAAAAAGGGAAGTGCTTTTTGATCTTATTTTTAAAATAATGATATAGATATAATTTATAGATTATACAACATTTTATTTAGATTATGAATTATACAATGGTTTGTTAAATTTATTTGATAATTTCTTGAGATGTCTTTTATTAATTTCGCAATTATTGTACATACTATTAATGTATATATTATTGAGTCAACTATAAAATTTACAGTAACGTAGAGTTGTAAAAAAGTCAGGAGTTTTTTACTAAGACAAAAAAATAGGTACAAAAATAATGTTCATTTACTACTGTTCATAAATTTTATTATATAATATAATTAATCAGTCCCTACAATTATTTAAAAAACAATTTTGAATTATAAATTTAATATATTTGTAATATAATGAATTACAATAATTATATAGTAATTGATAATTTAATTATATAATTCTCTGGTTTTTGTAAATATTTTCTAAATTCTGCACAAGATAAATCTTTGAAATTGTTAGGTATAATAATAATCATATATATATATATATATATATATATATATATAAAATAATATTACACGGCTGTTTTGATGTTTAGGCGATTTCTTTTTTATTCACTGTGTATTACCATGACGTTGGAGATCACACCTTAATTTAAGTGTAATGGTAAGATAAATGATAATTTAGTGTCTTACGCGTGTTTTAAAATTGTCTTAAATTCATTTGCAACATTTCATTTCCCACTCACTTCACGCATCAAAAGGATTTCAAGAAAAAGTAACTAGATTTTTTAATAAATAAATTTACCTGAACATTTCAGGTATACTTGAAGTGTACTAATAAAGTAAATGTCCCAGTTTGAGTTAGTTATTTAATTTTTACTGTAAACAGGAAATGTATTGGATTAAACATTGACAAAAAAATTTGGAAAAATGGTATGAAATGATAAAATGAACAATCCCTGTTGAAAAAGTCGCAGCATCGTCGTTACATTAAACATTAAAATTTCGAACAGAAATAATAGAAGAATATGTAAATTGAAACAGAAAAAACATATTTTTAAAAAAATTCTCCTATTTCCATGTTTTTAATCTGTCGCAAATTTTAAAAAATTTTCAAAAAAATCAAATTTTCTAATTTTTTAAATATTTCTCAAACTTTTAAAAGTTTCAATTTTCAATTCAACATTTTTCAAATGTTCGAAAGTTTTTAAATATTCATCAATTTTTTCACATTTTCAAATTTTAAAACATTTATGAAATATTTATAAATTTGTTGAATTTTTCAATTCTAAAACATTAGTCGTCGTAACATCGTCGTAAATATTTTGCTAGGGTAAGTGATTAATATATGTTTAAAAATAGTCAATTTTATTAAATTAAAATATATTTAAATATAATATAGTCTATAAACCAAAGACTATATAGTCTTTGAACCAAATAAGAATCTAATTAGTTCTCCTTTTAAACAGGTACATCCTTTACACCAACACCTTTCCCTGATGGTTGCAAAACTATCAGGCGAAGCCTTATAAGAGATCAAATTCCATCAGAAGCTCAGGAGATAATGATGGCGTCGTTGTCAAAAACTACTTGTAAACAGTATGAGGCAGTATGGAACCAGTGGTGGTTTTTCTGTATGGAAAAAAACGAGAGATCCGTTTGATATAAACATTAATATTTTATTTCAATGTTTAACAAAAAAATCAAAAAAGGTGCATCTTACATTTATGATGAAAAATAATTGTTTACCAAAAAAGTTATTTAGAGTATTATTTTGCACTAATTTTGTCCTATAAAAACCAACTAACATTATACTTATTACATTCAACTTTTAATAAACTTCGACCTCTTTGGTCTTCGACTGCTACCGATTAAGAGGTCGAACCCAAATGGCTAAAATCCGCAATTTTTATCGAAATAACTTGATTTTTGGATATTTTGTTTATTTTGATGCGTTAAAAAAGAAAATCACATAAAATCCCCCGAAAATAAATTGTAACCCCCCTTTTTTAAAGATAAGGGTTGAAAATAGGACAAATGTGAATTTGTTTTTCTTATCCAATTTTCATCCGATTTACTTGAAAATTTGCACAGATCTTCTTTAAAGCATAATAAAGTATTCTGTAAGACGGATTTTTGATTTTTTTATTTGTTGCAAAGTTATGGTTGTTCAAACGCAAACATGCTTAATATCGATTAATAAACTTGTCAAACTTACTATACTAATATTTTATTGTAATTTCTAATATACAGAACACATATAACACATTATATATTGAAAGTGTCTATTTTCACCTTAAAACGGGAAACCAGAAAATTCGAAAACACGAAAAACGGGAAACGCGGTTTGCTGTATTGCAATCATAATTTCATTCATTCATAAATAAATTGCTTTATCTAAGAAATAATTGATAATGCTTTAATGAGAACATTTTCGAAGCTTTTAAATACTTGGCCCTAAAAAGTTGCCTAGTTGCGCTCGAAATATGCGCAGACATTTTGCGCATATTTAGAGCGCATGGCAACAATAATAACTTGAAAAGCCGCGAAAAAAGTTGTTGCTATTTTTTAAAGTATTTAAGTTTAAAAATATGAAACTTAGTGTTATAACAAACAATAAACATAGCATTCATCTTAATATTAAATTTGATTTTTGAGGTTATAAGTATCAGACTGACATATATATTATACTAAAATTTAATGTGCTGATTACAGCCACAAGACAGTCATGGATATTTCACATGCCTATTACATGCAAATTTTTTTTGTATTAAATCATCTGCTATCACACTATATTTTAGGACATTGAGTCCTAAAATAAAATTTACGTTAAAAAAATTTATTGGGTTCTTTCTATACGTGTATTAATGTCACAGAATTACAATGTACTTTTCTTTATACACAGAGAGCAATTTGTTGCAAATTTTGCGCGAAATACTTTTTAGTAACAAAATTTTCTTACTTAAAGAGCATTTAATAATGTACTATTTTATTATATTACTAATTTATGTCAAGTTTACAGCAGAAGGGATGCAATATTTGTACACATTGCTTTCCATGTATCAATACATTTTTCGATAAAAATAAATATGTTAAAAATTGTACAAAAAATGTCAAAAAAAAATACAAATGTCCACTACATGTATACATTTTTTGTATAAAATTATATAATATATTGTTTATTCTAACGCAATTTCAAACATTAATGTCCTTTTTCTACATTGCAAACAATCATGTTGAGCTCAGTTGAAATATGAATATGACTAATGACATTATTCTATGATTATGTTGATTAGTTGTTTAAGTAAACTTAATACTGGCGGGAGGACGATCGCTTCTGATTTGTCGGTCGCGGCTTTTTTCCTGGAAGCCCTCGGGCGTATGGTTTGTGTGCGTTTGTTGACAGATAAAAGATTCCTCTTGCTCTAAGAGGATAAAACAAAAGGTTCAATATTAGTTTTTTAATTAATTAAAATAATATATTATAATACTTGCTTTGAATTAATGCAAATATTTTTGCATAAGTTATTTTGTATTTTTTTCTGTTTTGGGAAGAAATATGTGTAAAAAAATAAATAATTTTTTTTTATTGTTGAAATCAGTAGTTTATTTATCAAAGAATATAACCCCGAAATATTTTATTGGTATTCAAAACAATAAAAATTATTGTTTTTGAAGGTCAAACCTAATTTTTATCATAGAAATTTGACACATTTTCGAAAAAAATTTGGAATTTTTTTCAAAAATATGTAAAATTTTTTTTCCCCTCAATTAAATATCAAAACAGATGTTAATGGATCAAGAGACCAAACTATTGTTAATTCAAAAAATGTGTTTAAAATTGAACAAATTTTGGAATAAAATTAAAATTTATTGAAATTGAATTGAAAGGGATAGGTTAAAAAAAATGTCTTACGTATGTGGAGTATCTTCCCCCATCAGAATATAATCTTCTTCTGAAGGATTGCACCATCCTATAAGGTAAGAAAAGAGATTTGCGCAGGGTGCGGCCCAGAATCCGACTTTCGTGGTTATCGATTCGATGTAATATGGAGTTACTTTGGTATGATCGCAGGATAATGTCTCTAAATCAAACAGTTTATTAAGAATATCATTGTAATTTATATATATTTAAAAATACTTTACTTTATTGTAGTGTAAAAATATATATGTATAGTATAATATATATATTTAATTGTGGTTTTTGGCTGTCTTTTATGTATAAACAATATAAATTATATATACAAATATATATTAAATGTAAATTAACAATATATTAAATATATGTTACACATATAAATCATATATTTAATATATATTTTTTCATTATTTTTTATATATTTTTGAAATGTATACTTTTTATAAATGTTAACCGAAATATTAAAATAATAATATGTATTTTAAAATATATTCAAGTCTGTAAAGCTCGACTTCAGATTTAAATTATATATCGAGTTACTAATAATTTTGTTAACGCTTAATTGAAAGTAATAATAAAAGAAATATATACGGAGAAGAGACGTAGTGGCGCATCCCGGTTGGCTTGATCCACCATTCACATAAAAGTCTGCATGACCATTCGGTCCCCATTGTCCAAGAATACCCGCGCCCGTATGAATCACGTCCACAAACAAAGCATCGCTTTCGTCCAAATCTCTGGATCTGTTGCCATTCATATAAAAGAATATCGTCGGATCGAGGCCTGAAAACCGAAAGATCTACTTTTATTTTGTATCGTGTTACATGGATATACAACTGACAGTGATATAATATTTAACAATTTAAACAGATAAAATAGTTAGTTTTATAGAAATGATTTTGTTGCAATTTGCCAATTCATGTTCGATTAACAGGTTTTTCTTTGTGGAAGATGCAAAACATTGTAGATTACGAAATAAACAATATACGAAGTTAAGTGACTTGAAGTTGTATCTTTATCAATATAAAACAAATATATACATTACCCGAACACTCATGCAACGTTGCACAATAAGCAAAAACTTGTTTTATAAAGATTGCTATCACATATGTCCGTTATTATAACGTTGCTACAACTTACGAATATCCGCTAATGAAAAGTTGCAGTAATGTTGCAGCAATATTACAAAAATGTTGCTGTAGCGTTACGATAAAGTTGCAGCAATCTTGCAACAAAAGTTTTAACGTTTTAAAGTTAACGTTACAGCATTTTCGTCACACATGCTCGCAAAGTCAGACTTTGCTCCCTGTTTTTCGAGAGCAAAGTGGAATTTTGCTCCCTTGAGAGCAAAACACATCCCTCGGGAGCAAGGTTTTGCTCCCTAAGGAGCAAAATTCTACTTTACCCCCTCAAATCTAGGAAACAAAGATGTAATACTGTACTTTAATCACGCGGCTACTGGACCGTTGACGGTAAAGTTGCAACTTATACCGTAAAAGTATGAAATATAAATTAGGCACAATATTTACAACGTGACTTACTAAAAAATGATAAAAAAAATTGCAAGAAATCATCAAAATTTTAAACAAAAATTTGCAAATTTGTGTCTAAAATATATCAATTACCGTTCAAAAGAAGACTTTCGTCATGCGTTAAGTCAAATTCCTGGTAATATTTACTGAGCTATTTCTTTACGTGTATTTAAGTTTCAAATGTCACATATTTAAATAGCACATGTTTGAATGTAACATATTTGGTTGTCATATATATGAATGAACATATATAATATATATGAACATATATAATATTTTTGTATTCCAATGTTTTATTACACAACGACGAATTCCAAAAATTACGAATTCCAAAAAAGGCAGGTGAACTAACCGCCTGATTTCAGATATCGCCATATGGATTGGCAGAAAACATGGTGAAGTGGATCATTACCTCATCCAACTGCTTACGGGACATGGCTGCTTTCGTGCATACCTACACTGTTTTGGGATGGATAGCGAATTTAGCTTGTTCAGCTTGCAAAAGTATAGAAGAAACCTTTGAGCATGCTATAAGTGTCCCCTGTGATTCACATATAACCCCTCATGCTTAAAGTGCCCTGTGTAATTCACATATCTTCTCCCCCTATACTAAAAGTTGATCTTCTGTGATCCACCTATATCTACTTTCTAAAGTTGAAAAAGTGAAAATTCACTTTTTTTGGGTGCATATTCACTTTTTTGAAAAGTTATAGTTCTTGTTCACTGAAAAAGTGAATATTCAATTATTGAAAAAGTCAGAAATAACTTATTTAGAAAAAGTGAATTTTAACTTATTGAAAGAGTGACAAATTATTTATTATTAAAATAATGTTCTTTTATTATATTATTCATATATTATAATTACATTATTTTTCTACTTTCTTTCATATTATATAATTAAAATCTTAGTGAACAAATTCTATTTCTCCGAGAATCGAATTCAGGTCTCCAAGGTGATAGGCCGATGTCTTCTCCACCATACCAATCTATCACTTAAAATATGAAACTTAATTGAGAAATGCACTCCTAGCTTATGAAAAAGTAGTTTTCCACTTGTTGGAAAAGTGAATTTTCTTTCACTTATGAAAAAGTAAAATTTTTTATTTTTTTAGAAGTGAAAAATTTTTTTACTTACGAATAAGTGCAAATTTTTACTTTTTTGAAGTGAAAAAATGTTTCACTCAGCAAATAAGTGAAATTTTCACTCATTCAAATTTAGAGAGTATAATAATCAGATTTTGTAGGGTTTTTTTTGTATTGTTTTTTTTTCTATTAACCGAAATGTATCATGTTTGAATCAAAACTGTAATTATGTTACATGTTATAATAAAAAATTAATATATCAATCAGAGATACTCGTCTGGATACTAAACAAGAAGAAGAATTAGAAGATGATGAAGTTTCCTACTCTCTAAATTTGAATAAGTGCTTAGTCGTGCTCTTATTCAAATATGTGCACATACACTAATCGCAATATACACATACAATATAAGTGAATAATAATACACAATAAGTGAATATTTACTTATGACAAAGTTATAAGTCGTCCTCTTATTGGTTATAAGTGAATATACATGTAGAATAAGTGAAATTTCACATATTCAAATTTACAGATTAATTTATAATTAATATCTGGCGAACGGATCGTCAAATTTGTTGTTTCTTTTTTATCTTCTTCAATTTTATTGTTTTTGTTGTTTTTATTAGTATGTTGAAAATTGGCAGTTCCTAAAAATTTTCTAAATTTGAAAAAGTCAAAATTCACTCCCTGATAGCCAGCTTTACGTAAACTTTATGTAAAATTTATGTAAATGATTTACACAAAATTTACACAAATCTTTTTTTAAATGAAACATGGAGAAATTCAGGTTGCACAAAAAAAAAAGAACAGTTTTTCCGAACTAAATAACGTTCTCCGAGAGTATTGGAACAGTGAATCTTTCGTATAGGTGATTTTAATAATTGAAATCCCGTATGTTTTGTTATAATTGTAATTAATATTAA
>JABFPJ010001103.1:0-28854 GCA_022817425.1 Gryon sp. ZL-2020 | reverse complement strand
TCTGTGAATTAATTAATATAATATAAAGTACTTGAAATGTACATTAAATAAGTCATCATATAGTTTCAAAACATTTATTAAACACTTAAGTAAACGTGTAATTAACATACATAGTGCTTTTAGTAATTTTTAACGTACATAGTCTTTAACATTAAGCAAAACAATTTTTTTATATTTACATTTAAACACATGTGTCGAATTATTTCGATGAAAGTATTGATGTAAATTGCATTTTATTATATTTTTAAATAAAATTTTGCAAATGTTACAATTCATTCTTCCATTTGTTTTAAGGTTATTTACTTTATTAGCAAAGTAGCAAATATAACAAATTAGCAAATTTTTGCACCACTTATTAAAATATTGAACTAATTTAACCTCTTTTTGCATAATCTCGCGTTTCTTGCTACTAGCATTTAAATAAAAATATTGCCGATACTCAAAATCATGTTGTTTTGGTTCAGTGTAGGGATAAATTTGTCAGATTAAATGTAATTTTCGTTGACATAAGTTATCATCGTGAAGTTTTCGTTTTATTAATATACTTTTTTGAACAAGGTTTAAATAACTAATGCAATGGGAAAAAGTGATGATAAGAAAACTCGTTTCACGGTCGTTATTTTTTAAGACAAGAATATTGGTTTATAGTCGAAGATTTTGATGACATCACTGGTTATCTTGCTATTCGTAAGAAACTACCTACCCTCTCTAGTTAACTAACATACTTTGAAAATTATATTAGAAAGTTTATAATCGAGTTACGTGCATCGAACTATTCTTTCCCGCAAGTAACGATGCGTTGCATCACTTACGATGTAAGTAACTTCACTTCAGGTAGTTGAGACCGACGTCAATAGGCTGATGTATGGAAGCGACAAATTTATTTGTGAATTTGAAGCACAAAAAATGGTATTAAATTAGTTACTGTCATATCCCGTTCGAACAATCAAAACTTGCGTTACTCGATACTGTAGTTAATTTACTATTAATATTTAGTATGGTTATTTTTTGATGATGGTTATTTTTGAAAATGATGGTAATATTTTGTATTCTTATTATAAAAACATAACGAAAATCGCATTATAAATTGTTCACACAATTAAGAATAATTAAAGATACAATAGATTTAGTTAAATGAAACATCAAATTGTAATTGTAGATTTTCGAATGTTTCCGACACGATGAAATTCGTAAAATGAAATTGCTGATGAAAAAACATTACAAGTAAAATACAAAGAAGCCGTCGACAAAACACCCGGGGCTGATAACATTGGTGTATTTTATTGTAATTTATTCTGTTTGCTTTTCATTGTCAGTTGCTCTCGGACATAGTATTAAACAGTCGTGTTTTTGAATGTGATATTTTAGTTGACTTTTTTTTGTGTGCCCCATGACTCCGACACGAAAGTTAACATAACAATTTGATAAAAGTATTAGTATTGTATAACTGGTGTGTCATTAATATTTTTTTTTTACCATTTTTCATTTGTATTATATAAATATTTTTTTAGAGAAAATCAACATTAATTATTATATAAACGTAATCAATTTATAAATCTACGAGAACCAGAGATGGGCAAAAATAATTACCCAATTACTTATAATACATTTAAAACATAATTGAAAACTTATTGTTTAGCAAGTTGTAGAGTCGAATAATCAAATAATTCTATTTATGATATTACTTGTGCTAAGTTTGAATTTGTAAATTAATTTACAAAGTAAGTGTTAATTCCAAACAACTTAATGGTTAACTTAAAAGTGTTAAACCTACTTTTAAAACCATTTAAAAGTAGCGATTAATTAAAAAGCCAATTACTTTTCAATTACTTTCTGAATTAAAATGCATATTTTTCACGTTTTTACCAACAATAACTATGGTACCTATATTTTTAGCTGAAGACAGCCTTTTTCTAAGATAAATACACAATTTTGAATTACTTTATTCATTATTTTTACTAATTATTAAATATATGGTTTAATTGAATAATGGACTCCCCATCTCTGACGAAAGCATTGACAAAATTAAAAAAATGAAATGTTTATCATAGTAATGATTTTTTGAAAAGCTCACGTATTAAGATTACATTTATCTACAATAAAATGCAATAAAATAAATAGTTGGAAAGTTAAGCTGCGAACATCTGTAGCATAGCTATTAAAACTTAAACGTTGTTCACAGACAGTCTATACATGACTGTCCAAAAGTGGTCAGCGAGGACAATAAACGATGATACATTTTTGCCTCATCTTCTTCTTCATCTCGCGAAATCTCTTTTCACATTTTGGATACATTGTTTGGCTGTGTGACGCGGAAGAATGGCTCGAAAACTTTGCGTCCAAAATAGTTACGGTTATGTGCTCGCTAGTTGTTGCTTTGACATAACAACGACGTTGAAAAAGTATAATCCTGTGGTACGCGCTTTCGTCCGTCTTTGACGAAGAATGCGTCAAAGAAATATTGCATGTAGTTAAACCCTGCACTTGAGCGCACTGCCACGCTGGATATTAAATTGTTCGAGAGTTGTCTGAGTGACTTTTCGTGATAGTGATAAGCAAAAAAAGAATACAACAAAGGAAAAGAAACGAGGACGCTTATTAATTTGTTCTGAAGTTAAAATTTGGAAAAGTCTTATCTGACGAGATTGAAATGTCAATGTGAAAGTTTTAATTTTCGACTTTAAGATGATACAAATATTACGTATCAATTTTTGTTTGCAATTTTTGTGTGCTAATTTTGTTTCAGACTTAAAATTTTGTTCCTTGTTTTATTTGCTTTAAAGAGCATAGTATTACTGTTTAACTATTTTGCCAGTTGAGGTATTCAGTATTAAGTTATAAACCATTCCGTGTTTCGTACGTAACAAGTGGAATTGTATTGTGAGCATTCTGACAGAGCCATTTAAGATACAGTAGAGAATACGTGGTATTGGTTCCAGAACACAGCTTCAGGAAACTTTGAATTCTAATGATTCTTTATTAAATTTATTTTAATAGTCATTATTATTGAAGGTCTTATTAAACGTTTCATTTGAAAAAAAAGGAAATAAATTCGAAAAGTGGTGAAAGTCTGGTTTTAAAATAAATTGAAAATCTATACAAACACAAATGATAACATAATGATTACTTTTAGTTTGTTAAAACCAAATCAACATCGCTGTTAATTTACGTTCAAAAAGTTTCGTACGACAGAAACGTGAATTAGTTTCACCAAATCAAGTTTCTGGAGAATGATTGTGAGTTTCGAACACTTTGCGGATTTCGTCAATCGAATAATTGCTAAAAGGATTATGCGAATATTTGTCGTCTAAATTATATAATCAAATGTCATGTGAAATTTACATAAATTTAGAACTCTTATATCACAATATTTGTACTCGAAGTCAACATACTTTTGTAGAAATCAAACTTTAAATTGCATTTGTTTTATAAGTTTTAGTCCGAATTATACATAGAATTCGTTTTTTGATTGTTAATTTGATCATTTTTATTCGTATACATTTAAAATCAAAAAACGTTTGAACATAGTTATTTTATTATTGACAGACTCGAAAAAAAGTTTTCAGAAAAGAGTAACACGAAATGAATAGCAATTTGATATTAAATGAAAGTACTAAAAGTAAAAAAAAAAAAAAAAAAAAAAAACCTTTTTTATACACTAACTAGTATTATTTCAAAAGTTTATTTCAAAAGTATCCATCAAAAACATTTTTGGAAAGTACAAAAACCCGATTGCAAGATTCTTTGTATGTAATACTATACCATTTTATGTTCAACAATTTATTGTCTAAACTTCGTTTTGCCAATAGCATTAAAATATTGTTTATCCACTGACTATTTTTGAAGATAAAAAAGGCGTGCATTTGAATGAGAAATATCGATAGATTTGGTTTCAAAAAAATAAAAGAAGTCGAAAACGACAAAAAAGAGGCAAAAAAAAGAAACAGAAAAAATAGACCAAAATACATAAAGCGTCAACACGGTTTCAACACAATCCATGAGATTGCTAAAACTTCCAAAAAGTTTGTCTATATTTTAAAGCGCGTTAAAATTTTATTGCAAAAGTTTGAATGCATCCGATCACACTTTTACAGACCGGTGTACGCGCGCGTAATGCCGTTGCGTTATCTTTTGAGCGCGTTGAAACAGTTCACTCTCTAATGTTTTCGTGGCGAACAAAAAGTGATATTTATTAATGTTTTGTGCATTTTAAATGTGAACTTCATCCGGTCGACAGCCTGCAATGAAAGACTCGACGGGAACGAAGTAAAAGAATCCGCTGAATAAGTTATTATTTTAATAAAATTTTCACTTCATATCATGTTAGCTTAAAGCGCCGAGTCACTTTTGCCTCATGCAGAAATATCACTTTTGTTATTTTTATTTTTATTCTCGTACTCAAAGGTGCCGCTTTTTTAGTCTTCTCTTTTTTTTCTTTCTTTTCTTCCATTTCAAACATATT
Source organism: Gryon sp. ZL-2020 (assembly GCA_022817425.1). Taxonomy (NCBI): domain Eukaryota; kingdom Metazoa; phylum Arthropoda; class Insecta; order Hymenoptera; family Scelionidae; genus Gryon; species Gryon sp. ZL-2020. The sequence continues at coordinate 24,392 of JABFPJ010001103.1, read as the reverse complement.
TTTATTGCGTACATTCTATTTGCGAATTCAATTAATGATTCAATGATAAATACAATAAAGTTGTTATTTGCATACTTGTGTAATAATACTTGTAAATATGAAATTTTCATTCCTTTGCAGTAAATATATTCGATTAATGTCAGTTTAATAATTATAATAATTATAATTAAATCTGCAAAAGATTTGATTATAATATTAGAACATTTGTACAATTCATAATTCTAATTATATTAAGTGATTTGAATAATATCAAAATATTGTGGAAGACATTCATTTAACATAAAATACAAGACATTTGCTAATATTATGAATTTTAAGTTTATGTCGTTAATTCATTAAAGTCGCTTTATTCTCACGGTCCGACATCACACTAATATATGCAATTTAATTAAAATTCAAAACAATACTAAGTCGCTGACGGCAAGTTGGTTGCGAGTCATAAATCGTGCATAATCAAATTGCACAAAATTATTCCGAAGAACTATGCATTTGACAAGTTTATGAAGTAATCATATTGAACTTCGCTGCAAATATACACGCGGATATATCTGCAAGCAGATATCGGGACAACAAACGTCTAACCCGATGCGCACAAACTGGCCGACTCGTAAAAGCTAATTTATTGGCTCCATTTGAAACTTCGAGTAAATTTACTGTATAATCATAAATTTGCAGAGTCGTTCTTAAGATTATGTCCTGCAAAATTTTGTATGTTAATAACGTCTTTCATGCGCTATCAGCTGTTTTAGTTGACGTTAAAATAATTAAGATCATTTGCAGAAAGTTATTTTATGTACGAAAATTTGTTTGTTTAAGCTTAAAATGTGTTTGCTCTCTTTTATTCAATTAGCCGTATGAATTTCAAAATGCGGAAATGTAAAATTTATTCATATAAATTCAATATTTAATAATTTGCACATATTCATTATTTTTATTTTAATCTTTATGCTTACGTTACAATTACGAATGTAATGCAAATGTAATTTTATTTTGTTAATTATGAAGAATTTTTCATTTATAATTGTATTTTGATTTATTCAGTAACAGAAAAACTTGATAATAATTCATTTGGAAGAACATGGAAAATGAATAAAATGCATAAAACAAGATACAATATTTTTAAATGCATTTAAACAATATTTTGAATGTAATAAATTTTTACATGGCTTTAATGTATGAAAATAAAATAAAAATTGACTAATATTATAAAGGTGGATTTTTTCATCATTTAAATTAATGATACAATACAAATTTTAATTTTTAATTTGTGCTATACAGAAATTATTTAAATAATCGTGATACAAAATGAATTTAATTATTTAAATAAGTGTTTTAGAATTGCATACTTAATTACATTTTATCTTTATAATAAAAATAAAGCATAGTTAAATTTTGTGATTTAATTTAGAATAATGAGGTATTACAAATTGAAATTAACTATTCACGTTAATAATTATAGTTTGTTATATGCGCCCATCTAAATTATCAAATGATACATAGCTATTTACTTAATTCATTATATCACGTCAAACGCGACATGGCGAGATTAATGGATTGAACCATTGAAGTCATGCGAGTTTGTTCTGTTTATTTACAGGAATAATTAATGATCGGTTCTCAATGAGGGATATGTGCTAAAAACATTTTTTCATTACTAATCGCAAAACTGCTTGCCATCATTATTATTGTCTAAATTTGCAGTTTCCAAATATTGTTTAACGTGATTATATAATATTTTTTAATTAACTTCAATTTTGCAGCTTTTTTTTATTCAAAGTGCATTATCTTTCGTATTTATTACATTAACAAAATATTGTTCAAATGGAAACAATCGAAGGGATAAAAATAATTTGCAGTCATCTTAAATGTCTTCAAAGAAACAGGTAAAAGATAATTGCGCGCCAACTAAAAGACTAACTCCTTACTTCCGAGTCAGAATAATACCGGCATGAAATGCCGGCATTAATTGTCCCCCCGGCTGTTAATTCATCGGAGAAGTGTCTTCGTCGATTCGTTTTCGCGCTGCCATAATGCCAAGATAAGGGCTTTAGTAACTGCGCGCAAGGGCGCGAGGCGAGCGTTTCTCCCCTGTAATCGCATTAACCGCGCGCACGCTAACCGTATTATTTTGCGCATAAAAAATCAGGCAGATTGTGGAATGTGCCGATACGACGCACGCCAGATTAAATACATCAAATTGTTATCGCAGCTAACGCGTCAATTACGTAAACTTAATACTTGGTGGTAAATGCCCCACGTACCACCCGTCGCAAAATGTCATCTCGATATTAAATATGTTTGACTGCAAAGCCGATAAGGCCGCAAGGGAATTGCTCTTTGAAGCACGCTCACCGGGATTATTACTTAATGTAATAAGCTTTAGTTTTATTTTTCGTATTTTTTGTTATTACGTTGTACTTCTTTTCTACACAAAAATGTCCGTAATTTATTTCACTATTGATTTATTTAATAATTTTGTTTTTTTCCTTTTGTTGCAGATTATAATAAAAAGGGAAACAACCGATATTGAGAAGGTGAGCTTGAATTATTAGTTGTTTAATTAATAATATAAAATTAAACTGCATGAACAACTGGTTGAGAATAAAGTCGTTTTTATTGTAAATTATATACGAACAAGAAACTTTGAATGATTAAATTTGTTAGTTTTTCATTAAAAAAGCGTTGAAATGATTATGTCAATTATAAATAAAGATAAGCCCAAGTAGAAATCTTGCCTAGGCACTAAAAAGGGGCTAAAATGTTGAACTTCTTACTTGCCAAATGCCTGGCATGGAAAACTTGTCAGGCGCTTGCACAGAATGTAACGCTGTGTATGAAAAGGCGCTGTCTAGTTAAACTTGATAGGCGCTGTCCAGTTGAACTTGAACGGAAATAAATAAAAAAATGAAACTTATTTATTTTCATTATTATTATCTTTTTTTATTTATTGATTACTCTTTTATGCACTTAGAAGATATTTTCTTTTATTTTGTTTAAAATTTTTTATTCATTTGAATAATTCACATATATGAGAATCGATCCCGAGCCTCCGAGGTGGTAGCTTGCCATCTTATCCACTTAGCCATTTCAGTAGTTACGAGGACTTACTTATATAAGTATATATTTAAGCTGCACATAAGTTCACAACTAAAAATAATGAATCTCTCAGTAAATGAATAATAATAATTATAAAATGTATTAATTGATAAGTAACTAAAAATAAATATGGAACAAAATTAAGAAAATAATAATAATAATATAGTAATTATCAGTTCTAATTTCAAAAAAATATAGTAAGGGAGGCAAAAAAATTGTATTATTACGTATATTATGATTATGATTAATTATTAATTATATTAATTAAATATTAATATAATTATTTTTTTAATTATTCATAATTTATAATATTTAAAATATAAACAATGATATATAGTTGTTAATAACATTGTTCATATATTTCACAATTTTTTAACAAATATGACCTTTTTTTAGGGAAGTAATAAAAATTATAATTAAGAATAAACAATTATAAAATTAATGTTATATATTGCTTATATGCAATATTTTAAATATAATAAAAATATAAGAAATAAATATGTAAAATAATAAAATAATCAACTTAAATTAAATACAAATAAAACATAACAAAGTAAACAGTGACTTAATAAACTGATTTTTTGTACGTTCATTAGTAGATATTATTTTTTTCAAAATGAAAACTAAATTTAAGTTTAATATTTTAGCGCCTATCGAGTGACTGATCATAGATGCTAGTCCCTCATTAACTTTTTAGAGCCTTTCTGGATATAAAGAAAAGTCAACTGGCCAGCGTTAACTCGCAAGCGCCTTTTCAGGATTTTGATAGTTAAAACTTGACTAAATGTACTTGTAACTGCCTCTCTAGAAACTAGACAGGCAGATAACAGTTTATCTAAACTAGTTCATCTAACCTCAGCCTTGATAGCGCCTTTTTAAAACTTGACAAAACTAGCCAAATTTTTAGTTGGGAGAATATTTTCGGAAATTCATTCTATGAGTGTGATCAAACTCATTATTTTTAATTGAAACAGAGGAAAAAAACACAGTGAAAACAATAAATCTTTAGACACAAGTCGGCGACCTGCAAGTCTAGACTACTTGAAACTTCCCTCGGGTCTATTTGTCGCAGTGAGTAGGGGACGGCGTAGGTGAATTTTACCTCGAAAACAATACAGTAATACTCGTGTGCATCCTTGTCGCAAATTATCCGCCGACGCATTTTATCATGCGCCAGGAATTAATATATCCGCAACCATTTGGCTCAACACACTCATTAGGAATTTTGCTGTTTCGCAAAGTACCGGAGAATCCTCGGCATATATTCGAATCGCTCGCCATTTACTTTGTCACGTCGGTGATCGGTTTCTTGGAATTCCAGTAGCCATTCCAGGCGCATTCTAATTCTAAGTCCATTTATTGAGAAGTTTACTTACAGTCTTGAAAAGACGCTAGGAAGAGAATGAGAATGCAATTATATGTTTGTTATAATAAAAATAATATTGTTATCAATTTTTATTTTGATACTTTCATTTGAATATTAAACATAAAAAGTGTGATAATGTTTAAAATGATATAGTTGCGAACATAAACATTTTATTTTCCGTGACAAAAAGGAAAACTTCACATTTCAATTAATGTGAAGTTTGTAAAATGTGTATTACACTTAAATATTTATTCCATCGCAATAGGCAGAATCATTCAGATATTGAGCAATAACATTTTTATAGGGTTTTGTAGTACACAGGTGATTGGAGTTTATACTTTGTTTTATGCTTGAAAGGACCATGAAAGAGTAATTTATTCGCAATTTTTTTTAGTTTATAACGTACGCTTGTTTACGCATAATTAGGGAATTAAACATTAGTTAAAAAAGTTGAATGCTGAAAAAAAACCTCTCAAAAAATATTCATTTCAATATACAATTGCAAATTGCACATAAACAGTTTTCATAATTTCACTTCACTTGCAAATTGATTAATTAAAAACTCATTAAAGTAGAAGTTTCAGCAAAAGTATCGACAATTTTTTATCAATAATCAATATGTTTGAGTTCCTAAAGGGCATGTTAAAATATGAAACTAATTAACGAGGAAATGTATTTCGAGTTTGCTGGAAAGCCGGATGCTGTGCGATTTACGTTTTGACATATCGCGTGCACTTCGACATCTAATTTGCTCATGATCTTAAATCAAAGTGTATAGTCGAAATGAAAATCAATATATCAGCTACAGTGGATTGAGTTCCTTGAATTCATTACATTAGTACAACTTTATTTCCATTATAAATTAGATGCATTTCATAAACATGTTAATCAATAATTATTTCATTGGACAAATTCGAATTGCATCGAAATAAACAAAGTTTAAATTAATGCACTTTTTGTCAAATTCATTTTCGTATGTAATGTAATTATATAAAAATAATTAATAAAATATTGTATAACATATTTTGTGAAAATAACTTCCCATTTATTATCAAATTATTCAATGATCTCTTAAATTGAAATTTCAATTAGAACTCAAAATTCAGCAAATTAATATTCAAAAAAGTTGTTTTTCATGGAATAAAATCATGCAGCAATGTACACTTAATGATCAGACAAGATTTGCTGACAAAATTATAAATATTGACATTTCTGCGAGCGTATTGTACGTAACGTAATACTCTTAAATGTGCAGCTACTTGATATTTTAGTTTCGCTATGCAAATTATTTCAAGCTGCATGCTCGTTGCGCGCAGCAGAACAAAAACTTGGGTTTTATTATGTGTCGCGGAAAAAGTATTCCGAGGGATCTTGAAATACATCAGTATTTTATAAAATTCATCAGATTTCTTTTTCTACGGAAAACGAAACACGTCGACGGAAAATTGAACACGATATTGATTGTCTTTTCTAATACTCGCTCGAAATCCTTCAATTAAAATATAAAATAAACTTATACAAAAAAAAAATTTTCAAGCTACGATTTTTTTCGTGCAAAATATAAGTGCATGAAAAACAAAAATATCGAAATTATGAAGGCAAAAAATGTAAATTGTAGAAAATAGTTAAATTTATATGTAAAAGATGAGGTAGAAAAAACGACGACGAAGAAGTTTTGTGCTTCATTTGCGTATGTAATTGAAACGTGAGCGTTTATGAAATTGCGATAAAAAAATAAGCGCGATGAAAATGTTCATCCGAGCATTGATTCATGAATCGCGCTCTCCGGTAGAATGGCGTTTAATGGCTATTTGTCCGGTAAAAATGAATTTATGGAAATTTCAAGCTGAAAGATAAAATCGGCTGCGATGAGTTCAAATTGAATTTACGTCATTTAAAAAAAATGCAATACTCATTGAATGATTCCAAATATTTTGAACTTTGCTGATGGTTATTTTTCATGTCAATTCTGCTGATTTGACAATGTTACTTATAAGTTAATTAATCATTTTTGACAAATGCGTTGGCATTCATCTCCATATCTAAATAATGCATTCACTTTGAAATACGTCAAATTTGATGATGTAACAAAATCAAAAAAGCGGAAAAGCTGGAAAAGAATAGTGAAATGTTGGGAAAGTTTGTTTTTCATCTTTATTTGGGCAATTCGGGCTGGTAACTTATACGAAAATGTAAATCTGCGAGACAAGTCATTGGCGAGACGGAAAAAGGCCGGAATATTAAGGGACACATGCGACGAGTCGAAAAAGAAAATGGCAAGGACGCGTCGTTTTGGAATGCATAAACGACGGATGGAAAAGCGTCGGCAAAGTTACGTCGTTGTCGCGCGTCCGCGTGCTTCAAAATCGCGAACTAAAAAGTAGACGATACGATGAATAAAAGATTTGACAACCGCAAGTCGATACATTATGCGTGGCCGCGTTGCGCCAAGTCGGATGATAATGTTCTGCTAAAGAGTTACCGAGTGTGCCGCCAGTTAAACAACTCGGGTATTTTTTCATGAATCCGTATAAAGAGAAAAGCTCGCTGTTATTTTATCTTTTAGCTGCATAATTACTTTTTTTGCGTCCCTTTCTTTCAATTCCTTTTCACTTCTTTTGTGATATTAATACATGTTTAATGAGCAGAATCTATGTTGAATTTAAATAAAGTATTCACGTTGCGAGTAAAAATCAACGTGCAGAAAAGATGAATTGATTGTGAAAACAGCAAAAGAATGAGTAGAAACAATTGTTTATGTTTCTGTGATATTCTCACTTCTATTTTATTTATTATCTTTATTTTTTGTTTATTGTATGTAAATGTAAATTCCACTTTATTATAATAATTGTTGTATTTACTGTAAAACACATTGTTCAATTAATGAGTCATTTTTCTTTAATTCGTTCTTTATTATTTGTTATTCATACTTATTCATTGTTTTTAAATCAATTAGTTACAATTTGTATATATCTCATTCAATTAAGAAATTATTTGTTATAGTTCGAAAGTCAAAATTAAACATTATCAGTCGAAGACAGAAGTCAGAAATTAATTCATTATCTTTAATTGATCGGAAACTTGTAATTGTAGATCACTTTTGTCTATTAATACATGTACGATTATTGTCATGTTAAGTCCATTCGTGCATTATGCTCAAATGTACAGGTACAGCGAGATATGCAAGCAAGTTGCCTTGTGTCCCAAAGGCTCTGTTATTGATCAGCATTTAGCCAGCTATCATTTAACCCTGAACATTAGGTTCCTTGGCTCCTAATGGTTATGCTTGGTAGGACCAATAGGGATACTTTGGTAAAGGTTATTATTGGCATGAACTGAGACTAATCACTTGCCCGGAACAGAACTCACTTTTGTTCAATTCCGAACTTTGGTCCAACGCTTCTTCAGGTGACCATGACTATTTGCCGAACGATGCAACTTGTGGTCTTTACCTATAATTGCGGGAAAGGCCAGTTGTAGATAACTCGATTTAAAGTCGAACATCATAAACTGCCTTGTTTCAGTTAAAATGTTAAATCTATAATTTGATGATTTTTCAAAGTTAAATTAATCTGCTTACTTGAGACAATGATTTGTTGAGTTGATAATTTAATTGAAATACCTCGATGATTTTTCTAATTAAAGTTTTAATTGGATTTTGTATTTATTTATTATTTATGCAATTTATTATCTTTTAACAGGATATCTTTAATAAGAGATTACTTTTTTAAATCTAACAAACTATAAATTCGTAAGTGGTTATTTCAAGTTAAATGGGGTGGGCGGAAAAGAACATACAATATTAGAATGTATGTTTGGTGTGCCGAATTAAAATTTACGCGATCAGAATCAACTTAATCCGTCTACGAGAAATAATAGCTTTCTACAATTTGTCGAAGTCGTCGTCCGTGAGATTTTCGATTCCGAAAGCGACGAGGCACGAATGCGTTTTCCTGCTGGCAGAGAAAGCGCGCATTATACCCACCATTCCCCAAGCATCGCGGGTAATCCTGGGCTTTGCATTTTTAAAAGGATAGCGTTGTTAAAATATCGAATGTTGAAGCGAAACGGAATTTATTTCAAATTAAAGCTTTGCGTTCTGTTGTGTTGTGCGACCGTTCATAAATTTTAAGCCCAAAATAGTGACTGAATGACGACAAAAATGTAAAAAGAAGAAAAAAAACATACAAAGAAAACCTCCCAAAGATGTGATATAAAAAGGAAAATTTGAAAACCGGGTTTTTCGTTTGGAAAGGACGATGAATATGCGAAATTTTTATGCGCCAGAGGTCTTTCAACTTTCATTTTTAAGCTCCTTCGTGTAGCTTTTGTTCAATAATTTGTTATGCATTTAAAAATAAGATAATGCCATTGTGCATTGTATAAACGAATATTTAATTCTTTGTTGTTGCAAAATATAAAATTAATTAGTTTACAATTAATTTTTGAAACAACAATTTAATGTATTAACTTTACTATGTTTCTTTTAATAGTTATAATATAGAACCAATCACATATGTTTATCCAACGCTTTTAATCAACGTACAATGTATATCACGCATTTGTTCATTTAAATACAAATTGAATGTGGAAGTATTTCATTAAACATTAATTGAATTTTAATTAATTTTTTGTATTATTATTACTTCTATTTTTTCCAGTATTAATTTATTTTATAATACAGATGTTTTTCATTTTAATTAGATTAAATTAAATGAACTGAACAAATACAATTTACGAGTATGTTTTTAATTTTTCAACATCTCTTGTCGGTGAATTATCTTGTGTCTTTCTGTTCCTTCAGTTGATAAAATATTTATGTTTAATCATGAGTTGATCACTTTGCCTATCAAACTGTATGCAAATTCGAAATAAATAAGCTATCGGCGCGGAAAATGAGAAAATACGAGGCATGTTATACGATAGTATATTTATGCGAATTATGTGGGATAGAATTATAAATTTTATAACTTTGCAATTAATCATACCAGTATTGGCAATTAATAATATACAAATTTGTAATTTCACTCAGTATTTTTAATTACAAAATAAAATCTTGTAATAAGAACTATAATAAGGAATGTCAATTTCATATTACTTTTGTTTATTCATACGATTAAAAGTACGTTAATACGTATAATAAAAAGTAACTAAAAAAAGGGAAAAATGTGGAATTCTTATGCAAAGACACACTGAATGCTGTAATTTTTGTCATTGTCCCGAATGAAGAATCGCGTATGAAAGCACACTTGACTGGTGTTTAAGAAATATTTGTCCATGACGTGGCGTGTTCGTTTCACTGATGGAATAACTTCTTTGCCTTGAAAATTTTATCCCCCAACTTCAAACCGCCGTATATCATGGTCCTTGTACTTTTGCAAAATTTATAGCATTTTACACAGAAATTCACTGAAAGTTTCAAAGGCGGCGACGCCCGACAATTTTTCATCTGCCATTGTCTTTTCATTTCCAGTAAGCGCATAATAACCGAGGTACTGTTAAAAAAAGCCGGAAAACTGAATCGCGTTCGTAAGAGGAGAGAAGCTACTGAAATGGTCATACTTTTTTTTCTCTTTATCTACGACCACAGAGTTGTCCTCTTTCACTTGTAAACAACACGTAACTAACTCGTTTTACAAATACACACTTTTACATATAATACTTGTTAACTTTTTTCACAAATAAATTTAGTATTTACTTTTATGAAAAATCTCAAATATTTGTGATCTCAAATATTTATGTTTATACTAGTCACTTTAATTAAAGTATTAAGAAAGTATACTTTATTGTTTTATTTAATTAAGAATAAATGAAAGCAACTGATGTTATTAAAAAAACAATCTCAATTTCGGATATTTAGATATGAAACGTTATCTAGAGTTAAATATAGTACAAAATATTTACTTTTTAAATTAAAAGCGAATCAAAAAGCGAAGAAGATCGAAGGGCAATAAAATTGAAAAAACAGCACTTGTGCTCTATCAATATGTGTAATAAAAATATATCAATAAACAGAAAGTAATGCTTTTCAATTATGTAGATTGATTCGGTTATTTACAATTCATTTGGAATATTAGTTTTTGTTTGGCGATAATATTACATGTAGTATTGTTGATTTACTTTTTTTAGAAATTAAACAAATGTAGAATGTTTCACTATTATATCGCATTTTTAGAAAATAAAAATATAACAATGTGTACACAATCAATGTAATGTTCAATATTCTGCTTCGACGAATTATAACAACATTTCTTCGAAAATATTAAAATGTTTATTTAAATTTGTATTATTGGTTATTCCGCGCTTTTGATGTTTAAACTTACGTATCGCAGATTTTTAATTCAAAGATTTCTATTCCATTTAATAAATTGCAAGTATCGCTTTCGACTTTGAACCTGTAAAGTTATAATCTGCGAAGTAACATGTGCATCAAACTTGCCACTTAACATAGAAACCTGCTTTCGGGATGAAAAATTTCGAAAACTTTAAAACTTATCACTTGGTTGGTTTTACTAACTTCTGCGGCTATAAAAATTGATAGTGATTATATGTAAATTAGAACTTTCATTTCAATTATCTCCTTTTAAACTATAATTACACTGTGTAATTATAGTTTTAAATGAGATAATTGAAATCTGCGAATATTAGATTCTTCGAATATTAGATATGATAAATCACGTTAACAAAATAATGTCACTTTTATTCAAATCCGATTGCCTTCATACATTTATGGTTCAATAATAAATTCAGAGGAAATATATATATGGAAAAAATAAGTCTTATGAAAATGGAGACCTGTGCATAGATGTCTCGTGAGAAAAGGCGTCGAATAAAAACGCGATTGACAGACGACTGATCGGATTCTTCATAAATTGGACTGTGATTTTCGAGCTGGCGAATAGTAAACATATGTATGTTTATACTGGTCGTAGATCTAAAATTTATCGTGGCTCGTTGCCAAAAGAAGAAATGTCATACGTGTCTGCGCGCCAAATAAAATGAAAGAAAAACGACATTGGGCTCGAGATTGCAGTCCGAGGTTCGCACAGGAATGGTCCGAAGAATGGAGATTATCAAGCAGAATTTGGTTCGCCCCTGCGACGCCGATAAAACCGATGACAGAATCGTCTTTTGCCTTGCTCTGTAAAATATTGGCTGATTGCATCGGTTCAGAAACCAACGCGAAGAGTTGATGTTATAGCCCATTAAGTGTACGAATTGCACTCCTTTATTTTGTTTAATTAACGTATAGTTGGAATACGTAGCTTCACGAGTAATTGGTTGAATAAGAATGCTGCTTTCTTTTAACAAATTTATTTACTTCCTCGTTTCCTTCCATCACGTGATCTGAAATGTTACTGGCCATTGTAAGAATAACAGCGTTTAATACAACTCACAAAATTTTTTAAAAGAAATGTGCAATTATGAAATTTGAACGCAGCATTTGAACAAAATTAATAATTAAGATATGACTAATTGAGTTTAAGCAAATGTAGCAATTGATAATATCTGATTCATTCAGATAAACAATTTTAATTATTAGGAACACTTTATCTCTCCTTCAATAACATTTGTATTTAGCACAATGGTATTTGTGATACTTCAATAGCTTTTATTAATTAAAAATTTCTAATTGAAGATTTATAAAGCTCGAGATAAAGCTTTGATTTATGTTATATGTTGAATAGATCGTCTTATTCATTGGATTTATTTGAAGTCTAATTTTAATTAATGGCTGTCATAAAGACCCACTTGTTTTAAGATGATTTTCAAGAGGAATTAATATTTAATAATAATTAATAAATACTATAATAAGATACAAATTTTCATTCATACAAAATTGTGAATAAAATGGCGAGAACCGGTCGCAACTAAGAACAAGTGGAAAAGTGGCAATTAATTGCGCGTATAATTTGAAATTGCACTCGAGGGTAATAACTTGAGTGGATATTTCAAGGCGGCTTCATTTTGCATTATCTCAGCTCTATCTTTGAGCTGGAACATGGTCGAGCGTATTCTCAAAAGATGATAACACCTCTTCAACCCGTTCGAAATATCTTTTCCCGTGGACAACTGACCTGCATCCTTGCTCCGCACTTATTTTACGAGTTGAAACGGGAAAAGCACCACTATAAGAGTCGGAAATCATTGATGCTTTTTACGATCTACATTTTACTTGTTAAATAAAGAACTCGCAATTTCAAACCAGTGCGCGGAATTAACAAACTTTATTTCTACCTTTTTTTAACTGCCTTGCATCATATCGTAAAATTTATCCCAAGTTTTTAATGAAGAAAGATAAAAAAAAGTTGTAAAAGTCCTAATGATAGAATTTTATATGATAATACACAATATTTTTATATATTCATACTTGGATCGTAAATCTTGCTTTAATGATAATCATAATAATAATCATTTTACCGTTGAAATGTGTTATTTATTTCAAAAACTTCGTATTCTTGCTACGCAACATGTTCGTTTTGTGTAAATAAAGAAAGGAAAAACGGTGATTTTGGTTTAAAATATATATTTTGATTTGATAGTTATCGCAGATTTATACATTCGAGTATTATAGAAGATAATTTGAATCTTATCCGTGGAAGTTGCAAGTGAAAAAACTATTTGATAGCTTGCCAAAGAAATATATGCCGTCCAGATCTGCGAGAAAAGTTTCTTCTTTGAGATTCAGTTGTGTCGAGTGAATTATCGTTTTGATTAGATCGAAAACATTATTGGTTCAAAGGGAATGTTATATGACGGTGTTGAAAACGTTTTCCAATGGCTTTTCACAATCGTAAATTATCGCCCCAAGTGAATGAAATATATGCATTTCTTATTTCTTACACACACTTAATCGCTTCCGACTTACTCCTCATTATAGCTCAAACTTTTCAAAGTATCTATATTATGTCATATCTTCAGTATCACTATTCACGAAAAACATATTCAAATTCACAATTGCAAGCGCGTCAAAATATGGAGTAAGCTCTCAATTATATTTCTGAGCATATTTTGTTGGAGGTTTTCCGTTGAATAAAGTATATATTATATGATGATTGAATTATAAAATTGTATTATGTATGTTATAAATATGAATATTATAATTCCAAGAAAATCACTTGATAAAATTGTCGAATAATTGCCACAATTGCAAAATGATTGAAATTTGCTATAGAGTGTTCATATATTAAATGTTGATTATCGATCACCGCTTATTGTTGCAGATCAAAGCATCAACTGTAATACCAAGTATTGCAATTATAAACAATTGTCGCGAAAATCAAAATTAATAACCGAACGAATCGTTTTCCCGCAGTGGAATCACATTTGTTGCAAACAATGGTACGAGCGGACGCAACCATTATCCGAATAATGGCACGAATGACTTTTTGCGATGTACTTTTTGTGGGAAAAAATGTACGTAATAGTGGGCAATATTTTGCCTTTTGTCAAGTGCGTTCCCAATTTGCCATAATCATTGTCATTTGTCACAGAGGCATATAGTTGCGCCTTTTTTCCACATAGTGCACATAGTCAAATGAAACAAAATTGTATCCAACTTTCAGCTAGGTTATTAAGCATTTGAAAATTTATGTTTGAAAATGCATTTTCATTGAAAATTAAAAATGTTTCGGAAATATGATACTCGCTTATTTAACTCAAACGACGAAGGAAATTAGTTATGAAAAGATTTAGTATCGTCTTTAGTATCTTGTCGGAGAATGATATACACACTATGATAAAGTAAATATAAAATGTCACGATTTCGATTGAAAATTGAAATTGAAAAAATGCATTGTAACAAAGATTCAATTTCAATGGTATCAACGTTGTTTCGCAATCGCAAGGACCATTAATCATTGCATTCTTTTCTCGGGGCGTTGAAGTACATTGATCAAAGCTGCGGACTTTTTGGCGTTTCCGCGAACTTTTTATCTGTCATCGCATACTCGGCCCGGCCGAATGTACTACGCTTCTGGCCTACTTTTTAGCTGGCTAACGCGAAAAGACTTTTTCAGGCAAACATTAATTTTCCAGCCACACCCGCATCATTCGTCTCGCATTTTCCTCGCACATAAAATGGAAGTCACCTTCCGGCACTTAGTTTAATCTTTAAACACTGTGCCAAAACAGTATATATTAGTTGGATTTTAAAAGCTTCTGACATATAACAATTATATATGCGCATTGTAGTAAAAATGAAACTACGTACAAATGATGTACACGCTAAATAAAAGTGTAATAAAAATTATTGTAACTTCTAATAAAAATTACTATACCATTTATGAATCTGAGGACAACTCGACATCCATGACAAAAAATATTATATTTTATGGGAAAAACTAGAATATGGTAATATAATATAGCATAATATAGCATAATAATTTTTACTATACCATATTATATTTTTCATTTTATTTTATAATATTTTCTTACATTGATAGCGAGTTGTCCTCAAATTCATATATGATATAGTAATTTTTATTAAACTTTTATTTAGCGTGTAATAATGTAAGACAAAAGTTTTATTGATATCATTTTTAGGTCGAGCGGATACTTTAAAATTTCAAAAGGTATTTAACTTTTCATGCGAATATAATTGCTCCCGATTAGAATGATCAATTCATTATACTTATTATCATTTAGATACATTAATTCATTTTCCCTAATTAATAGCGATTATATTCGTTTAATTAGTTATTTATTTGCATTGATTTTGAATGTGTATTGAATTCAGCTGATGAATATATAATCCCGTTTGCTTTAGAATAATCAAATGCAAAGAAGCACGGTATTTTGTGTATACAAAATAAAAAAATACTTAAAAAAACTTTTACAATATCCCGTAGAATACTTGAATTCACGAAAATTACATTTCGCATTGTCAATATTATCGCACCTCGTCGATTTTAAAGCTCGCTGAAGTGGACTTTGGAGAGCTCGGCGGAAATGATGATCCTTCAGTTTTTGCTCGCGCCGGGGTCAGGTCGATACAACCTCAGCGGGACAGAGTGCACTTTTTCATGTTATCGGCAGCTTTGTTTCTTCTTCTTTCACAACATGTGAACTATAACGTTTCTCCGTCGCAGTGCACATTTCTCGGTTGTGCGCAACCTTCTTTCTACGGTCTTTCGGCAAAAGTAAACGAACTTCCTCGATACACTTTTCAGCATTGATTTATGTAGTTGCGGTGCACATTTATGACACGCAGTACATTCCCCCGAAGAGCGCAGTCAAGGGTCGTAGGTTCGCGTGATAATTTAAGGGGCATCGTGATTTACCGACAATTTCGTACTTGCGACACGAAAAGATGCCAATTTTTATGGAAATATTTGTGCTTCGTAACTGATGACATGCGATTTATCTACAAATTGTCGAAAATTAATTTTGATGAAATCATTTAAAATTGGTTATTTGATGTTGAAATATGTAAACAATTTATACACAAATAAATGATGAAACTTTTCTTTTCTTTCAATTTTTTAAACTTTATTTTAAAAGTATTTTTAAAATATCTCATTTTACATTTCATTTTAAACTTGTTTCTTATGAATTTCGTTTCCTTTTAAAGGATGATTTATTTACGTTATGTATAATTCTTTCTGTTTTTTAATATCCTAAATATCCAGCATGAAAGGTAAGGTAGTGGAAAAAGACTAAACAATTTTCAGCTTAAAAGCTAACTAACATTAATTGGGAGGTACAAGCAACTAATTTGAAGTTTTTATCACGTCCTGATTACATGGTATATGTAATAAATTTTCAAATTGAGATTTAACACAATATGATTTTAATTAATTAAGTGGAAGAATGTTCGAGGGACTGAAGTTTGGAATTTCACACTTAAGCATTCTTGATTTATGCATTGCTCTATATTTACTAGCACGAAGACTCTGTTGTTGATGATAGTATCAGAGTCATAACTACTTCGTGTAATTGCTTGTGTCTATGACTCTATACATATACGAAACAACGTACAAAAATTAGCTGCAACAAATGAAATTCAATGAAAAACGAGATTCAACAAAGTTCATCTTAATAACTTTACGGCAAATTATTCAGACATAAAAAACTAATTTCCTTTTTATGCCTTTTGCAACGTATCGCTTTGAATTCAATTGTTTGTATTAATATTCATTTTTGAAATATATTCAACAAATGCTTCGATTACTTTTACTAGATTACTAAAATTAGAAACTAGAAACAATATTTTTTTCTAACAATATTTATATATAGAACAATAACAATTTTTTTAACAATTTTTCTAACAATATTTATAATAAGAAACGGAACAACAAATATTATTTTTCTATTAATTTATTTTTGAAACGAAAATATCAGAAATAGAAGAAAAGTTGATTAAAGTTACACAAATTTGTTCCATGACACTGCACTTTGAATCTAAGAAAAATCTCATCAAAAACGGAATTTCTACACGAATAACCATCAAATTTCTGCCCACGATAAATTAACGCGCAAAAGTATCTTTTGTCTGCTGATTCATTTTTTTTTATCTCGCAAGTTTTCATCGTATTCTTTTATCTCAACACAAAAGAATAAAATTGATATGTATTCATAAATAAAAATGAAAGGATATTTTTTTTTCGTGTGGCCTAAACGAAATTGCGGTGGTAAAGGGTCGCACAAGAGCCAAGCAAAAATAAAACAACGATTGTTTTAAGCGGTCAAAAAGTGCCAGACAATCGAAAATTGCGTTGATTCGCCAACGCCCGAAAAGCAACGGTCCATTAATTAACGAAGCAAGAGTATCTTGCGTTATGATAACCTGTCTTTTCTCTGTGTTTGCATTTTGTTTCAAGCGCGGAATGCGATGAAAAATGTATGCCATCCTCGCGATGTGCTGGACAATTTTTGTGCCAATAAATCTGCTACTGTCCGCTTAATGGCAGCCTCGGATGACCCACTCTGTTTATCGCTGGCAAACGCATAACTGTCAATACCAGATTCATACACATAATGCATTTACATCGCAGCAACGTTGCAATTTTTGCATGATAGAGGGCTTCAGATTATAAAGGCTTTTGAAGTTACACATATACGTGATACGCTCTCTTGAATTTTGAAAGATGAATGTGCAATTTTAAATTATGCTATTTATAGTGTGAGTTTATCTTTTCTTTTAAAATCAAAAAAATATTGTGATACAAATTTTAAAAAACGATTAAATGTTATTGAATAAATGTAATTTGCTGACATAAAATAAAGACAAGAATTTATTTTCTTTGTATAAAATGAAATTACTATTTAATATGACGTTAAACAAGTTCAAAAATGTTATTTGTTAATGTTTAAATGTCAATCAAAATTTTTCATTTTATATAATTATATTTATTCCATTTAAAATATAATTTGCTTTCAACCTAAAAGCATTTTATAAACAGAAAACTTAATTTCCGGAATGAAATATTGTCTAATTTCATGTTCATATTTAATTTGTATACCTTTCATTTAATGTGTATACCCATCAAACATTTATCACTAGTCAAGCGTACATTTCTTATAAACTCAACCTTATTAATGTTTCATCGACTGCAATTTCAGTGACATACTACGTCGCGTCGCCATTTATTAAGGTTTCTCACAATGCATCCAAAGTTGTTGCTCATGTACTGACAAAATGCAGCAATAATGACAGTCTTGCATTAGCTTTCAAGTGTTCACTCGTGCACCTTTGCGCCGACATCCGATTAATGCATAATGATAGCATCTTCGATGAAATTCGAGGTCACCGCAAAAGCATTATTGTCCAACCAATAGATTTTTTACTTCAGTTTAATTATTTATAAGAATTAATGCTTGCTTAATTGTCAACTGATTCTTATTAATGTTAACTTGCATCAAATGTTTACATTTGCGAAACACATTTTGGTTACACAACGAATTGTTTATACAGAAATTAAATTGCAACGATCTTTCGATGATTTTGATTTTAGTATCTCGATAATTCCGATTTCGATATTTCGATAATTTCGATTTGGATGTTTTCGATGTTAATATTTCGATCATTTCGATTTAGATTTTTCGATAATTTCGATTTCGATATGTCAATAATTTCGATATGTCGATAATTTCAATTTCGTATAATTTCGATTTCAATAATTTTAATATTTCGATAATCTAAATTTCGATATTACGATGTTCTAAATTTCGATATTTCGATAATCTCGATTTCGATATTTCGATAATCTCGATTTCGATATTTCGTTAATCTCGATTTCGATATTTCGATAATCTCGTTTTCGATATTTCGATAATTTCAATTTCGATATTTCGGTAATCTCGATTTCGATATTTCGTTAATCTTGATTTCGATATTTCGATAATCTCGATTTCGATATTTCGATAATCTCAATTTCGATATTTTCGAATTTTCAAACTTTTTCGAAAAACCGCATAATAAATTTGTTAGTTCAATAGAAAATTTTTCATTATTAATTGTTAATATTGTGCACACACGACACAATTACACAATATAAACAATACTGTATTGAAACTGACTTTTTATTTATTTGTTTAACAACCGTAGAATGTTAAAAAGTCAACGTATTTCTGGGTGAACTCTAAATGCGGCAAAGCGTAGAAAACAATGAAGAGCATTATTTATATGCAACAAAAAGTTGTATGTCACATGGATTCAGTGTAGCAACGTTAATTGGGCGTGTGGCACTGAGCTCCTCTGGACGTTCGCCAGACTTCGCGTGTCGAGGTGTCAACCTTTGCGTTCCAATAAAACGTGCACATACGGCTTTTTTGATTAAAGCTACGTTACATCTCGGCATCATCACATCGCTTGTCGTAATGTTATTAAATGTTGTCTGTAAAATGTACTCCATATTTTCACGATTGCGTGGAATTTTTAATTTCACGAAAAATTTGTCGAAAACCTTATTTTTATATTCCTTTTGAATTGAATTGTAAAAATAGTATACAAATATTTTTGATGCTTTTATGAGTGAGTGAAATTGGAATACATTTCTCAAATAGCAAATTTGTATTACGTTGATCAAATCTAAGTGAATTGATTGAGTAATTCTATTCTACAGTATTTCCCGTTCAAATGAGACACAGATACATTTGTAATATAATTCTCTTTCGTCAATGGGGTGAACGAAAAATGTAACTAAATATGATGCTGCGCTACAATGTAAAGTGTAGGCTTCAATCTGTAATTGAACAAAATGCCGTTCAGTTATAATGAAATTTGATAAAATTGTTCCAAATGAAACGGCGATGGAGTTGAATTCAATTCCATGAGTGGCGTTTTGTTAATTTATATTTTAAATTATGCCAATTAATTGCGTTTGTTCGAAATAAATCAGTTGAAAGGACTAAATTAAACTTTTTTTTAAACTCTAATTTTATTGTTATAAAAGATAAGAATATCAAATTTATCATACATAATTAAATTTATACGAAAAAGGGTTTATAATAAACTGTAATAATAACACAAAAAAAACTTTAATGCTGTGAAGCTAAAAAATTAAAAGAATGCTTAAAAATCTTCTTTAAAGACTGCGACTTTGTGCACAGCGCGGTGCTTTTTATTCCGTAAATTATACGTTTCAATAAAAATTGTTTCGTCGGCTTCATAAAAATGTATATAATTTTGTCATATTTCTTTTTCGTTTGGTTGATTTAAGAACTTCTGAGTCGTTGTGTGTTTGATGAACTTACAGAAGTTCGAATTTAAGACGAGATACAATATTTATGCACCACTCCGAGCAAACCGTAAAACTTCGATCATTCTATTACCTGACTTTTATTAGAACTTGATGAAGATTTAATAATTATTCGATTGGATTTTTGTGAACTTCCGTGCACATTCACTCTAGACAAAATTGATTTGACTTTTGGTTTTATGTTTGAGGATACTTCATACAATCCTTTTTCACTTTGCCACTTTGCACTCAATATTATTATTCTCACTATTATTATCAATTATTGATATTATTTATTCTTCAATTTCATTTTGCACAATTGTTTATGTTACTGTTTTATTAATGCTTCATGTTAAACTATATTTCCATGTAGTTTTTTTCATTTTTTACTATTTCATTTCTCATATGAATATACATGCACATAAACATGTTAGTTTTAAGCCTGCTAAGTAAAAGTTTCAAGTTTATTAACATGATTTCGAGAGCTAAAAGCGTGCGATATTCTCGAGAAAAAAATGTGAGAGCAGGACGAAAAGCGTGACACGTTTGTTCGTTTAATTCATAAGATCCAATAAAGAGAATGTTGCTTCGTACAACATGGGCTGTAAATAAAGGCAGATTTAACGTCTCGAGCATAAGACTTGCAGGCATCACAGACACGTGTGATAAATTGTCGCACGGTAGCGGGATAAGCACTTGGCGCGAAGACGACGCAGTGCAGTTGGATTAAAGTGGCGTGATTTGAATCCAAAGTTTTCTTTTTATCACAAAAATGTCGTGAAATTGTGAAAAAGGGCAAACCAAGGTAGCGCGGATCATAAAGCCAAGAGACACGACCAACTTTTTTACCCACGAGAAAAAGTAAACTTTTGCTCTCGCGCTCAAAGAATGTTTAGCGTGAAAAAAATGTACCCATTTTTATGATGATTAATACAAAATGAATACTTACAATTATTGACGATGGGTGTTTAGTTATGATGACAATTTTATGCACCTTTTATGTACTTTTATGTACTTTTTTGTTTCATACAAATAATATCTTACAAAGTTTCATTTTTCAAATCACAATCCATTTATATATTAATGCAACATTGTTTGTTTATCAAGTTAAAGAATCTCCATTCATAGCGTATTTGTTCATATAATAGCGATTGTACATGTAGACACTAATTGATTGATATCTGCGTTGTTTGTTAAAAATGTTTCATATAGAAATTGGAGGAATAAAGTTTCGTACTTTTGATATCGGAATAATATTGAACAATACGTGTCTTTTATAAACATATGTTTTTCGCGAATAATGCAAAATGTGTCAATACTTTTATACTAAATAAACTTTGCTGTTAGTTTTTTTAATGATGGAAATAGTTTGTAATCTATCTATCTTATAAGTTACATATAAAATGAAACGCGAATGACAAGAAATAGATGTCATAACGTCTGTTAATTTGCGACTTTCCGATTGGACGACAGACATAAATAATGGCGAATTGTGGCTGAAAAGAGCAATTTAAATTCACCAAATTCCATTATTTAAATTCATAAATTTAACGGGCTCACGCGAAATAATGCCCGTACGTGTTTGGGCACGTGTGCCGTGGGGTTAAGTGACCGCTCGGAGAAGCCACGCTGTCGTACGTGACGCAAGGTAATTTATTCCGCAGCGTCATAATTGCGATATCGCATGCGGCCCGGTGTTGCCCAGCCATTGTTCAGCTGGCACAATTCACCACTCGTGAGTTCGCGCACTTTACGGATGGGTGTACAGATGTACGCGCGCAGATATACAACAACATGAATTATCTTCCATTCAGCGATCTATTTTCTCACACTTGCGAACTTGAAATGCCAATAAACAATACGTATTTCTTATTTATGTTGTCGAGATGTCTTGGGACAATGGTTATAATACACGATATCGTCTTTACTATTTCTTATTTATTTGCATTGCAAAAAAAGAGCGGAAAAAAGTGAATCGAACTGTATTTACAATCTGTGATATAATTCAAAGAAATATTTTTATTCCATTTTTAATTATTTCGTTTAAAAAATACAAAATTTACGTTAATGCACTATTTTTGAGAATTTGAATGATAAAATATGACATTTTGATATTGACATATTAATTATTTTATTTTATTCATATAAGATTTTGTCTGAAATAATTGAATAAAAATAAGGTATTATATATAATTGTTGCAGTTATAACCGATAACGTAATGTTATTTTTTTTCCAGATTTGCAATTGAAACGTGAAACTGAAATAATCACAAAGTGTCAGGTGAGTGTTTTGTAATTGAATTCGTACAGCAGAAATTCATGATTGAATCGTGAAAGTATCTGCAATTGAATAACAATGATTTTCAATCAAGTGAATAATTATTTACATTTTATTTAAAAAAATAGCATTTCAATCACGATGAAAACAGCAAGGGCTGCGACGAAATGTTTGAACTGAAAAACATTAAACGCCTGTTTGTATAAAGTAAAAATAGGAGTTTAACAAAAGTTACATGCACAATTTTTCTTGAATAACGCGGTATTTATTGTAGCTTTTAAATTTTACGTTAAATTTACTTTCACATTTTACGTGCTAAAGTATTATGAAATAATCAAAAAAAGTTAGATTTATTCAAATCAAATAAAATCGATTTGCAACTAAGCTTAAATTTTAAGACAATTTTTTTGTTCGTCAAGTATACTAATGAAATACTGTTATATGTGAGGATTCTGATTCATATATGCGTTTATATATGCATCGTTCAATGTTACAACTGCATAGCATTCTTTCATCAGAATTTCATAATTCTTCACAGAACAAAACCATCTTTCAATAACTTGTAGCATTAAAATGTGCAGCGCGTAAATCAACGGCGACATTTGAAGCACGTGAAAAAATGCCTCATAAACTATTTGATCAAATACAAAACGGCAATAAAAATAACAGGCAAAGGAAAAGACGGATGAGTGATCGACTATCGCGGTGTCACAAATACTGCCGTTGATTTCGTCTTGGATAAAGCAGCCCCCGCGAAAAGACGATGCACGTGATTCGTAAATCATGTACGAGTCACGATTCTTGTGTTAGAATTCTTTCGCGCTCTGAAAGTCGCGTCTTAAGATCATACGATCGTGATAGTGCGTAATGATGTCGAGAAAAGACTAAAGTATTCACGTCGAACATATAAATACAAATCATGCACAAATTCATATTTATTCGCGTGCATATAGATGGGTAAGATGTAAGAACATAATTCTGCATTTTTGATGATCTGTATCGCTCAAATATAAACAGTGTATTCATATAATGATGATATATTAGGATTATATATAGCTTGGTTTAATTTTGCAAGTATTTATTAAATTAATAAACTAATTATGAATCAATAGTACACTCGCGGACGAAAATATATTTCAAAAATATATATCAAAATATATTTTCGACGCTAAAAATATATTTCCGGCAAAAATTTAGAAAATAATATATATTTTGGATATATTTTGTATATATATTTCAAATATATATTATGATATATATGAAATATATATGTAATGTATGTGTATTTAATATATAATTAAAATATATTTACATATGAAATTTATATTTTGTGTATAAAGCGGTAAAAAGTCAGCCTGGAAAATTGATGGATATTCATTTAAAAGTTTGGAGTAATTAAATTATTATAGATATTTTATGAATACTGTTTATAGCTTTTCTTTTTCTTCCTTTATGGCGTCATAAAAGTTTATATCTTATCAATAATTTGCCATTAAGGTGATTCTTCAATCGAAGTCACTGCTTCTGTCTTCCATAAGTGGAGTCGCCATTATTTCTATCCCTTTTGCTCTTATATAACTGAAGAATCATCTTAAGGTGGTTTTTGAAGTCTGCTACACCGGAGTTAGTGTTTTTTTATTTTTAAATTATTTAATAATGTATTAAAAATTCAAACATATACTGTTTCATTCTTTAGTTCTGGGAGAATTATATTGTCAAAGAAAAAATATTTTATCCAAAGTTATATCCAAATTTTATTATATTAAATTCATTGATAAAATTTAATCATAATACAAATTATTGGATATACAAAAAACAAGATTTACTAAATTTACTAAACAAGATTAATTACAAATTAAAAACAGGTAAAATAGTTCAATAGTAATAAAATTTAGATAAAACTATACTATGGTAGAATTATAACCTACAAATCAAAATTAAAAACCATTGTAATTCAATATTAATTATTATT
>JABFPJ010001102.1:0-28858 GCA_022817425.1 Gryon sp. ZL-2020 | reverse complement strand
TGCTTTTTGGAATTGTTGATATAACATAGAATTCAATACATTTTCTAAGTCGTCTATTGTAATTTATTATTGTCCAAAAAAAAAAAATATATATATAATCGAGAACTGAACTCATGTCCTCCAGATTATGAGACTTGGTTACTAATTAAACTACACATTATATATAAAACAAATCGAGATTATCGTTTCGCAACTTCAAGTATATATATATAGCATAACTGAAAAAAAGCTGCAGCGCCACATAGCGGCTACAATGTTAAATCAAAGTATTAACATGATATAACTTTATATTCCATAATCTCGTATGAGATATCTCAAACGAAAATGATTTACAGAGAAAAATGTAGCCGCATTTTTCATTACATCAATTAATGTTCCACTTAAATTTGAACACGAAATGAGCTGCAGTTTTTGCGTTTCTTTAATTAAATTCGTCCTTTAGACTCACTTTACAGAAACCAACCGCGACGAGTCATTTCAGACCGATAATTAAAGTGTTTCTTTTTATGATAAAGGATAAAATATTGGCGAAAAAAATGTGCTCGTATGTATGTATGTATGTATATATACATATATGTAAAAGCAGGTTCCGCAAGTCTTTGTAAAATGTGATGATATTCTGTTTTATACAAAATTATTATATATATCAAATCTACAATCGGATTTTCTATCTAAATTATCATTTTTGATTATCTATTTTTTCAGTGTAAGGAAATTATTCTTTTTTTAATCGCTAAAGACACATTTTTGGTAGAATTGCAAATATATACCCTATCAAAAAAAGTACGTCATTTTTACGTAAAAAATACGTAATAAATCACGTGATAAATTACTTCGTAATATGTTACAAATATTATATATTATGAAAAATATTAGATTTTTTAAATTTTAAGTATCATAATTTAAAATTTTTTAATGTGAATAATTAAATAGCATTATGGCGGAAAGTCAGCCAACTCAATTTTTTAATTAAGATTTACTTGAAATTAAGAGAATACATTTCTACTTTAAGTAAAACAATAACTTTAATTTTATTGAACATTTTTTACCACATATTTTCGAGATAATTCATTTTAAGGTGTTTTTTGATAATTTTGATTTTTTCGAATTATAGGTTAGAGTAGCGCCGCCATTGTGCAAATATATTGAACCTGCTTTAGCATGATAACCTAACCTACTTCTCGACATAGGAAAAAAATATAATTTCAAAACAAAATGGACAAATTTATAAAAAATACAAATATTCTTTTATTTTGATACTAACCAAATTACATATTACAATTAATTTACATTACAAACCACAATTACACATTACAAATTACACTTAAATTACATTACAACTAAAAACAAAAAGTTAATTAAAAAAATAGCCATTACATAGTCAAAAATAGATATAAAATAGAACTTCTGAGGAGTCCTGTTTTGTCTTTTTCTTAATTCTGAGGAGTCCTATTTCTATCTTGTTTCCACTTACACTTATATATGATATAAAAAAAGACGGAAATACAGGACTCCTCACAAGTTCTACTGTATTATGATTTTAGGTTACAATTTGAACACTTGAAACATCGAGTTGACTGACTTTCCACGTTGATAGTGGGAAGATGGTCAAAAGTGTTTATCGAGATGGCGTGAGAATGAAAACGAGCAGGTAAGAAAATGGGAACACAAGATTTAGGCATTGGCGGACCCGGTACCAGACTTGACCATCCAAGTTCGGGTCAAGTCGCCACAAAACATATCTCCATACAAGAGTCGATCGCGCAAGCGCCCACGCGCTCTTGTTCTCTATCTCCGTCTCTCTCACCCCGTTTGTCCATTCTTCTTCTTTTTCTCGTCTTCTTTCTCTCTCTCTCTTCGTGTGTTAAGAATAAGAAAGTCAAGGTGTACCGTATATATCCTACCCCCTTATGTACGTACCCTTCTTTCTACATTCGACCACGATCTTTGCTGTCTCACTTCTTTTCTCTTGACTTCTCATCTTGCCTGCGAGCAACTCTTCGTCCCGCCCCCCTCTCTCCCCCCCGCCGCGTTTACTCTCACGGCTTTGGTCGCCGCTTAAGAAAATCGGTTCGCCATACTCGGATTAAATTATCGTTATTGCTATTATTTTTGTTTAAAACTATTTTTTGTTTTTGTTTATAATATATCGATTTTCGTTCTGTTATCAAATTTTTTGAAGGTCATAAGGTTATATTGTTTTCCATCAACAACAATCAAAACTTCCCCTCCCCCTATTTGAAGTTAATTGTTGTCGTTTTTTAACGCGGAAAATATATCGTTTTTTGTTTTGTTATCAAATTTGTTGAAGGTCATAATGTTATATTGTTTTTCATCAACAAAAATAAGAAATTCCCCCCTATTTGAGGTCAATTGTTGCCGCTTTTTAACCCGGAAAATATGCCGTTTTTTGTTTTGTTATCAAATTTTTTGAAGGTCATTAAGTTATATTGTTTTTCATCAACAAAAATCAAAACTGCCCTCCCCCTTCCTGCCATTTGAAGTTAATTGTTGCTGCTTTTTAACCCCTTTTTTGTTTTGTTATCAAATCTTTTGAAGGTCATAAGATTATATTATTTTAACAATTCAAATGAACGATTAAAATTGCCAACTATAAAGATTTTCCTTATCGTTCCAGCAAATTGGCCGACTTAACCTATATTTGAACAAAAGCGGACAATTCATCTATGGGGGACCATTCAGTCAAACTTCCACCTGAAATGTCTGCAACCCCACGGAACACCACGTGACAATATTTTGACAATTGACATGGAACAAAAATGGGATCTCGAGTTTGAAAGAAAGACTATAGTCGGGTGGAGTCGTAGCAATAAAGCGAAATATAATGATGAAGAAAGGGAGATCTGAAGGAGGTCTGCAAATAAAAGACACAGACAAGAAAGGGGAGAAAAGAAGAAGAAGAAGTAGAAGAAGAAGCCGATGAAGAAGAAGTTAGACGGAAAAGAAGGTGGCTCGTGGATCGAGAATGTTCTATACATATGAAACAGGTATATATATATACATATATATATAAATATATATATATATACATATATATAAGTGTAAGTACGTGTATATAAATATATATTTATATGTCTATATATACACATATATATTTATATATATGTGTGGATTTGTATGTATATATATATTTATATATTTGTATATGTGTTTGTATGGTACGCGAGAAGGCCCGGTCAAGCGACTGGATGGCCTTGGTTTCGAGACTCGGTTAGTTACCGCGCGGGCGACTCTAAATGTCCGCCTTCGTGGAACAAGACGGTATCTCCGATTTCCACTGCTTTTTAACGTTGTCGTTTAAAAGCAGTCGAAACATCAAATTTGAAGCTGCTCTTTTACTATAATAAAAGAACCTAAAAAAAAGCAATTTTTTGAGATTTTCAATTAAAATCGCTTCATATAAGGGATAATTTATGCTCAAATTTAGTAGAATATCTTCGAAACTAACCAACTTAAGAAATAACCTAAAATTAATAAATGTTAAATGTGCTTTTTTAATATTTCTATTTTTTTTATTTATTGTCTAATATCTATTATGCTTTGGGTCAAAAAGGGATTTTATTTTGTTTGGTGCGAAAAAGTATGCAAATTGTATCCAAATTGATATAAAGTTTATTTACGTTATCGACAATTGTAACATTGTTATTTTGATTGGAATTCAACAATTATTTATATTATTATAATAATAATAATAAATTATCAATAATAAAAAATCGTAACAATAAATTATTTTATAATCTAACGTATATACATATACTTTACTTTTGTATTTATTATTCATTGGTCAATTTGTTGAGTTTAACGATGAATCAAAAGCGCATGAATAAATTGTCAAAGTTGGATCGTTTGGATAATTCGAAAATGAGTGAACCAAGATTAAACGTGGCTAGAAAGTAACGACCATTCATATACAATGCTGCCTTCATCATTGTATCGTCTACTAGATTTCATATTGGATCCGTTATGCTTGACTGTATTATATGAATAGACCCATTATAATTCGACTCTAATAAATCAGCATTTCATCTTATTTTTTCATCCATATCTCACATGTCTATCAATTTCTATTTTCAACCTGCTTTTGTCATTATAATCATTTTCATCTTTCGGTTCATTCCTTAATTATTCCATTTAAGTTCATTCACTCTTAGAGTAACGTTAATTAAAGAAGATAATTAATTAAGCAATTAAATAATTAATTAATTAATTAATGTGTTTTCTTATTTTAGATTCTGATATGAAAGGTGGATAAAAAGTCCGAAGCCCTTGTGACAACGTGCTCAAATTCTAAAAACGATAGAGCACCATCCCCGTCGATATCACTTTCTTCTAAAACTTTGCGACAAATGATCGCCACTTCTTCGGCAGTGAGTCCTCCGTGCACAAGCTGCTTACAGGTGCGCTCCAAGTCATTCATTCCTAATACTCCATCCTCGTCGAAATCTACATTTTTACAAATATAGTAAAAATACATTAAAACTCATTAATACCAAAAAAATGATATATTACATATCAAAATCACTTTAGGGTGGGAAAGTGATGTTTTTCGTCCTAGGGCAGAAAAGTGATGTTTTTCATCCTAAGGCAGAAAAGTGATGTTTTCTGCCCTAGGGCGGAAAAGTGATATTTTTCGTTCTACAGTAAAAAAGTGATGTTTTCCACCCTAGGGCGGAAAAGTGATATTTTTCGTCCCAGAGTAGAAAAGTGATGTTTTCCACCCTAGGGTAGAAAAATGGGTTTTCTGTCCTGATCTTTAGTATGAAAAATTCTTAAATGCGCAAATATTTAAAGCTTTAATTAATATTTATTATATTACCATAAATCTTAAAAGCATAAAACACTTTTAAATCCCGTGGCGCGTGTTCGGAAAAAACCGACATCATTTCCAAAAATTCCTCAAAACAGATGCCATCATTCGACTGATCTGAGTCCCGCGTAAAAACTTCGGAAATTCTCTCTCGAAATGGATTTTCCTAATTAAATAGAAGATCGATATAATAATATCATATTTTAAGAGATAACAAAAATAGTTATGTAATATCGTTAAAAGGAGGATATATATTTTTTTTTTTTAAGAGAAATTTATGACTGACTTTTGGTCATTTTCCGATATTATTTTTGTAGTTACTAAATATTCATTAATATATAAACGGAATAAAAATACAATAAAAGGAACCTTCAACTCGGGTATTCGCGCGAGATATGATAATGGAATTCGTAAGTTGGACGCCTCGTCGGCAGACATTGTGTGAGGCACCATTCCGGAATCTCCCATTTCACGAAATCGCTTATATATTCTGATAACAAATTTGAATATTAATTAATTTTGTTCCTTTGTTATTTCATGCAACAAAAATTGTTTGCTATGTATTTTTTTAATTCAAAATTATTATCATTTTATAATGAAAGGGCAAATATAATTGTTTCAATTATACAAATGTGGAATACCTGAGGATTTCTTTTCGAGTAAAATGTGTACAATCCTGGTAATCTTCTAGCTGTTCTTCCGTGAAAGTAACGACTTTATTTCCCATTATTAATAAAATATATCACTTTATTACTTAAATATATATATATATTATATATATGAACGCTTTGATATATATTATATATGACTGTTATATTATTATATTATGTTTTTTCGTGTATTGTTTTAATGAATTCAAGTAAAATCAATGAATGACTGTGGAGCTTTGTTCGCGCAATTTCACACACTGCATCGTTAATTTGAAATCCATGATAATCGTAGTAGCTTTAAAGGGTGTGTCTTCATGGTCACACCTCTGTTCTAGTTTCAACTTATCATTCATTTTTCACCTTAAAACCCAATTTTTAAACAATTTTAGTTTTTCTTTTTTTTAATTAGACATTTTTTAAATCTTAAAATTAAAATTTTAATCATCTTTTTGTCCAAAATTCTCAATTGAGAAATTCTGTCACTTCATCATATAATTATTTTAATTAACTTTTAATAATAAATTATATATAATTTAATCATTGATTAAATGATCATTCATTTATATGATTATTGATATAACAATATATATGATTACTGATATAAATTCTCATATAAGAATTTCTAACAAAGTTTAAATCTTAAAATACTACAAATTAAAAATCACAATTCTTTTTATAAAGTCAACATTTAATATAAAAGCTTATGACTACAAAAGTTGAATTTTACATTTTGTATTCATTCGATGACTCTGTTAACATATAAAAGTTAACATTTGTACAAAATAATACTTTGATTAAAGTATCAATTTATTTGTACATTTTCTTTCTTTATATGCGTAAACTATTTATATATAATATTTTATGTACTTATATATACAATTATACAATGTAGTTTTGAAGACATTAAACGTAATGTTCTTCATAAGCTTCTTTGCAGTCCAACAAATTGTTCATAACTTCGACATATTCGTCCTGCTCCATTGAAAAGGCACTGAACCTTTTGATATTTTTGATTCGTGCAATTTGTTTATGCAAGGATTCAAACATCTCAGTCAGTCCGGCGGTGCTGTGTAGTCCAGCTAGTACCGGAACACTTGTTATATCTGAAATAATATAAACATGATTAGTTTGAAATTAATTTTCCATTTTTTTAAATGTATTTTTAACTTTAATTTAAAATTTATAATATATAATTTATGATATATTCATTTGTAGTTACATCAAAAAGTAAAATGTATGTTAAAAATATATATCATATGTATATCATGATAATATATATTAAATATATATCAAATTGTGTGTCAAAATATATAATTTTTTATCGCTTTGAATTTTTTGCATTTCAAATATTTTGAAAATATATTTCAAATACATTTTTTGCAAAATAAATTATATATAATATAATATATTTATAATTACAATATATCCCTAGCAAAACGAAAAATATATTGTTAATATATTCTTATATATTCATAATACAATTATAATGTGTTTTTAATATACTCTCAATACATTCATAATATATTTTTGATATATTTAGAATATGTTTCTATATTAAAAAATATATTAAAAATATATTAACAATATATTCGCAATATATTTTCCATTTTGATAGGGATAGATTAGATATATAATAAATATATTATATATGTAATAATTATACATTATTAAATATACAACTTTTGGTCAAAAATATATGTGCATATATTCTCACATATATTTAAAACATTTATATAAGACATTTTTAATATTTAACATTATAATCTCAAAAAATAAGTTTCTAGCAAAATCATTTAATTTTGCATTTCTAATCAAACAATCAAAAATTCACCTTCGCCAACAGGCCAGTCCGCAACATCCCCATTGGCATGTACATTATTATTAAAAATGTTGGGAAACGGCGGGCGAATTTGCAGTGGCTGCTGAGTCGTCAGCAGATAAGTCGCCGAAACATGGCAATTGGCTGCCAAATACAGACTCATCATTTCGTGCACCGTCGAGCACCGATAAGCCGGCATTGACATCTGCTTTCTCGCATCCTTCAGCGGTCTTTTCAATCTCTCCTCGCCAACTCCACGCAACGTCAAACTCTGCATATTCTTTTCCATCGCGATTTTGCAGCTCGGCGTCAAACACGTCCAAAGCTCACTCTCCAGCTCATCCAGGACGTCAATCAGGTCCTTCCTCGGACGCATCGGAAACGGCACATTCAAACTCATCGCCGCGGCTTTTCGGCCCAATTTATTCAGGTCCGAACACAGATCGGACAGCGCCGACATTGTGTGACTTTTGTGACGATATCGCAATGTCACTGTGTCCAAGGCCGTCGCGAGGATGGCGCTGCTGTGGTACTTGTTGTCGGAGTTGTAAGTGAGATGGTCGAATTTGCGCGCGCTACCGGGAACCAGCCAGCCGCACGAGCCGCAGCAGAGTGGAGAAAAGAGCGACGCATTTTCGCCGATTTGGTTCCAGCAAAGGGCGACGTTCATTGCGTTCATGAGATCGGAGGACTTGGGAATGGAGTTTGTGGAGTCGATGAGTGGTAAGGCGAGGATGCTCTTGGAGTACTCGTCGTTTAGGTGTTGGATGCACGAGGAGCCGAGACCGGAGAAGCCGTTGGTCGAGTCGAGGAGTACCTGAAATGTAGATTCATTATTGTATAATTGACATTTTTGTTGGTTTAAATTAATAAAGAATATTTCTGGAAAAACGTAAAATATATTCTTAATATATTATTAAAATATTGTTAATATATTGTTAATATATTGTTAATATATTGTTAATATATTCTTAATACATTTTTAATATATTTTTTAATATAAAACATATTCTAAATATTATAATAATATAAATTTGGAGCTTTTTTCAAATATATTAAGAATTTATCATGAATATATTGAGAATATATTAAGAATATATTTTTCGTTTTTTTAACGTAAGAAAATATATTTCGAAATATATGCAAAAATATATGTGAATATGTGCATATATATTTTCAGCAAAAAGTTATATATTTAATGTGTTTCTGAATTATATATTTGTAAAAATATAAGTAAAAATATATTTGCAAAATAAATGCAAAAATAAATTTACATATTAACAAATATATTTGAATTACATTTTTAAGTATATTTTAGATGCAAAAAGTTATATATTTAAATTATTTACAAATAATTCAAAACTTTTTTTTTATTTAGCAAGTTATAGAGTCGAATAATTAAATAAGTCTATTTATGATCTTACTTTTGCTAACTTTGAATTCATAAATTAATTTTATTTACAAAAGTAATAGTTAATTAAAAATTCAATTACTTTTCAATTACTTCCTGAATTAAAATGCATATTTTTCACTTATTTACCAATATTAACTATGGCATCCGTATTTTTAGTTGAAGACAGTCTTTTTTATAAGATAAATTCTCAATGTTTAACTACTTGTTTTTATTATTTTTAATAATTATTAAATATATTAAATATATGATTTAATTGAGTAATGGGCTTGTTCATTTCTGCTTTTAATAATGATAGATATTGAAATTTCACCTGAAATCCTTGCATCAAATCACACTCCTCAACATAAAGTCGAATCTTATCAACAAAGTCCTCGCTGAACTCTGGTCTATTCCACAATTCTCGACCTAAGTGATAAACGTCGAACGGCGTTTCTTCACTTTTGTGTACATATTCCTGAACAATATTTACAGTTCGAGGATGAAATCGCGGAACCAGAAAATCCGTCCAGGTTTTAGTTTCATTTTCAAGGTCAATATCGTTCACTGCTTGTTCCGAATCCAACGATTCGACGAAAGCGGGTTTCGGTACTTCCGGTTCTTTTTTTACTTCGACATTTTCCCAAAAGTTTACCGCTTCTTCCGATGCATTTTCGGTTTTATATAATTCGCCGTCTTTGGAAAGATAACCCAAGGATCCTTTTAAGTCGACTAAAAGTAATCTTGGAGTGAAGGTTTTTTGTCTCTAAAATGTACACAATGGGTTTGATTAGTACAAATTAATTAATTTTTTATTTTAGAAATCAAATAAAAAATACCTGCAAATTTTCGCCTTCTCTGTACAAAACATCTGCATTGATTTCTGATGGATTATCTGGATCGTATGAAAAATTGGTTTCCTAAATCAAGAACAAATAGTATTATTTTATATATTTAATTTTTGTTTAATATTAAATTTAATATAAAATTAATATAATAAATAATATTAATAATATATATTTTAATTATTTAATTAATTCATTTGCAAATTTTAATATATTTTTGAAAAAAGTTAATTTTTTTTAAATAGTTAAATTTTTAGTATAAAATAAAGTTATACATTTAATTTCATTTAATGTATATTTTTTGATGAAAACTAATAATAATATAATAATATAAAATAAATAAATAATAAAATGTTGATTAAAATTAAATACTGAAAAATATATAACTAACTTGGAGATTCCACCAATGAGCTCCAACAAAATTCGAATAGTGACCGAATTGTAATGTCAAAATTTCTCGAGTACTCATTTTATGGATGCAACATTAATTTGCTTAATTTACTTGAAAGAAATACATTGAATAAGTTGTTCGGTTATATTTTTGTTGTTTATATTCATCAACGTGATTCTCATTTAAATCATTGAATATGTAAGAATCAGAAAGATGTGCGCAGTTTGTATATCTGAAATGTTTATTAACGCTGTCGGTAATAACGATTACTTAAGGAAAGTTATCGACAATCTTGCTGAATTTTGAATTTTTATAAATTGAAAGAAATAAAAACATTAAAGTAAGAATATGCATTTTTTCGCTTTTTTTCACAAAAAATGCGAAATTTCGTGAAAAAGTCGAAAATTCATGCAAAATTTGAAATTTTATGAAATAATCGAAAATGCATGAAAAATACACAATTTTTTGAAAAAATAAAAAATTAATTTAAAAAATGCGAAATTTTGTGAAAAAGTCGATATTATGTAAGTTATTTAGACGGATAAAAAATAATTTTTCATAAAAGTATTAATTATTAAAATGATCCGTTAAAAATATTATGAATAGACATAAATATAAATATAAAATCAAACTTCAGTTGTTAGATTAATATTTAAATATTTTTATTATTACATAGAGGGAAAAATAATTAAATACGTTTTTAATAAATACAACAATAAATAGTTCTCATTTTTTATAATTTACAATGGCAATATCACTTGGACGGAGATGTTCATAGTGCAGTTTGTTTGTTTTTGTTTTTTTCTATATGCGCCTTGTTTACATTTTATCCGTCGTATCTGTTGATGTGCGTCTTTCTTGATCATTTTTCAACGCTTCACTTTTTGCTTTTGTTTCAGACCACCGTCGCACACGACGATCCGTGATTATCGGCATTTCCGCTATTAGATTATTCTCAAACTCCGAAAGCATTAAATAATTTTCAACTTTATTACACGAAGTTATACAATCTCCAATATAATCTATATCGTCCAATAAATTGTCAGGGATATCCATGTCTGCGATTCCTTCCTCTGATATACACGTAAGTTCAGGTTTATCAGTTCCCAACATATCTGATTAAAAAGTATGTATTAACATTATTATTATTATTATTATTATTATTATTATTATTTGTAGAAGTAATATATAGTAATAGCAGTAACATACAAATAAAAAGTAGGTTAGTTTTTTAATTATAATAAATATACGTCAATTATAATATGTTGGTTCTTTCAGTAAAAAAAAATATAATAAACTGCCAAGGGGTATTTATTGTGGTTATCTAACAATATATAACAACCTTGCGGAGGAACGAGTTCCGAATTAAGAACCAAAGCAGCCGCTGCAGCACTCGTTATGATGCCTTCATGTTCCGGTTCCGGGATAAAAGACAATCTTCTTCTTTGAGGACAGGAATAAGCTGTACATAGATGTTTTTTGCCATTTGAGGTATGTTTATGTCGAGTACTTTTTCTCTTATGCAAATCAATAAGAAACAACAACAGACTTCCCAAAAACACACACATGGAACTAAAATAATATCCGATCTTTTCGCCGCAAGTCATGCTAATATAACCTGCAATTTCAAATAAGGTGAGTTAATTAATTATTATATTTTTATAGTAGAATTGTTCAGTTTTTACCCGACATAGGAACTCCAATAACTGTTGGTATTGCTTGGGAACATTGTATAAAACCCCAAGCTTTTGCGAAATTTCGTCCTCGTACTCTCTCGTAAGTATACATTTTTAAACTGTAATGGTATCCTCCACAAAATATACCTAAAATATCAAAGAGGCTTAAAATTTTTATTTATGTCAATTTGGTATTATACATTTTGCATCAGATTAATATACGAACCATAAATCCACGTGAACATGACGTAACCTTGATAATTTCCGTGAACCGCTGTAAAAGCTAAGATACATAATCCGCACATTATTCCGGCAGCTTGTGTTAGATACTGTCTTGCTATTCGACATTCGACATTATTGTAAACGATGAGAAATCCAAATGACACACAGCCTAACATCCACGCTAAGCCAAGATAAATTTGTAATATAATAACGGAATCAGATAAACCTTCTTTATTCGCTTCGTGTACCTAAGCAAATAATAAAGCTTACATTATTGTCCATAAACATTTGCCTTGCAATGTTTATAAGCTTCTTTTCATATATCGCATTTAAACTTACAAGATAAAATATCGGGATATTAATGCCAAACGCAGATATGCATGTCGAAGTCAGCATAATTCGAATAGTCTTGCTGCGAAAAATGCTGAAGTCAAAGAAGTGTAACTTCTCGTCGCCACGGCTATTGTCTTTGATTTTTCGTTTTTGATTCTTGAGATGCAAAATTGCACGACGTTGCGGATGATATAACGACGCACTTCGGTAAAACATCCCCAATATGAAGGTACAAAAAACTACGCCAGTCACGGCTTGAAGTCCAACGCGCCATCCCAATTTACTGCAAACGTTTATTTATATATCCATATTTGTCCATAGTTATTGTGTTTTACTGAATACAGTAAAACCTCAATTATTAATTAGACATCGGTTAGCAAGTTTCAGATAATCGAGGTTTTACTGCATTTTGAAATAATCAAGAGATATACCTAATGGCACCTTTAATGAACGTCGACATTATAACAATACCTAAACCACTCCCAGAGACAATAAATATTTCCACATATTCGCGTTTTCGCTTGAAGTATTGGGCTACCATTAATGTACAACAGTCTCGGATGATTCCAACTCCAATGCCTAAAAGTATAAATTGTATCATTTTGTATCCTAAAATTGTACAGTTAAGATAATTGGATTCTTACCAACAAATGTACCATAGCTGAAGTAAAGTTGATGAAATTGTGATGCAAATGAGGTGAAGAGACAACCTAATGCGGTGATTAAGCCTCCAAACACTGCAGTGATTCTTGTACTCTTTTTGCGACAAAAAGTGATTGTGATTGGTGATATAATAAGCGCCATCCCCGCAGACATTGCACCCAAGCACTCTAAATCCAAATTCCAAAATATAATTAATGAAATCATACCTTCTTTTGTTTGTCCACTTATCTTTATTAAATAAAAAAAAGCGTTGTTCAAGTGTCAATGACAAGTCAATTGCCTACGACACATAAAACTTATGATAACTTTTATCGTCATCATCCTCTGAGTGTATTGATTTGAAAGATTAAAAGGTCCCTGAGGGATATTATTTTCCAAGACAATTTATATATTTCAATAAATTCTTACGGCAAAAATGAAATACGAGAGAAAAGACGAAGAGTAAAAAAAACGTTGAACATATGCTAAAACGGATAATAGTTTCTGGTTATATCAACTTTATATTGCGCATCCTGTCTTCGTTTTATATAAGCTGTATTTCGCCCCCGGGATGTATATTTCTAGAGAAGCGTTTATGAAAGCTCACCTTTCCACCGAACATTTACATGCCCCAGATATCTTACGAAGCGTAAGTCTGCTTAAATGGTTTTCCGTTGGAGTCAATTTTTATGCAAAAAAATAAAATTATATTACATTATATATGAAAAAAGATTCGTTTGACAAAAACTGAGTATTTATATACCGACCACAAAAGTGGCAATATGGTAGTAGTCATGATTTTAGTTATACTCAGAAAACGAAGTGGGTATTTTTTGTTTAAATTGTCGAAGTTATTAAAAAGTCTTTGAAGGATGTAAATGTTGAAAAAAGTAGAAAAGTTAAAAATATGTCAAAAATTGGAAAGAAACATGAAAGTAGAACAAAAAATTAAAAGTTTATTGATTTTTCGAAAACACATGTTCTCTTCTCTTAAAAAATGGGAAGAAAGTGGTACTTTATCTCCTGTGGGCGGCAAAGTATTTGTATCTCTTAATTGGAATAATGGAAATTTACGTTTCTTTCTATCACTAGGGAGAGAAGAATGTAACTTCCTATCTTTTTTTTTATTTTTGTCCCTAGAGTGGGAAAGCAACTTTTTATTTCTCGGGAGAAAAAGTAATTTTCCATTACGTCATTTAAGGGATGAGAACACTTTGCTTTCCCCGGGAGAGAAAGTGCCACTTTCGTTCCACTTTTAAGGGAAGAAAAGATATCTTTTCGACACACGTATGAGAAAAAAAGACCTTTTCGATAAAAAAAAAAACTATTTCGTAAGAAAACAGATCATCCACAACTCGGAAAAAATTACGAAATGTAATCATTTCGGACCTGCTTGAAAATACGGTTGAGATCCAAACTTTTTGTTAACGTATAACAAAAGTATCGCCACGGCGCCATGCAATCCGTGGGACAAAACTTGTACTATAACTCCGACTATCACGATGATCCATCCCCAGCCACCCTCGGGATAATAATGTTGCTTGAGTGTGAGCAGTTGCCTGAGGTCAGAAGCTAATCGCGACGTTGGTCTTCCATGTATCTGATCATTCCCACTTGCGACGCCGCTGTCGTGAAATGACAGCTGGGGCAACGATCTGCTGCGATAAAGCAAAGACGTCATCGGAGTTTCTTGCGCGATATTCAGCAGATGATTATTATCGTTCGTCGTCGATACGTTACTCGGATTAACGAAATAATGAGCTTGGCCGCAGGCATCGCACTTTTCCAAAATCCGTATCGATGTGTCGTGTAATGACTTGCTCGCCATTTTGTCATTCTCGTCCTCCAAAAATGACAATGGTAAATCCAAATTCCAACAGGCCTTTCTGTTTGATGAAAACATGTTGCCGCACTGAAGGACATTTCAAAGTTTTGCATTTTAGTTCAGCTCAAAAATCAAATGAAATATTTTAGATTAGGTCCAAAAACAGACTGCGTGGAACTCGACTATTTACGTAATTTATAACGTGAAAATCACGTAATATGTTACAAATATTATATATTATGAAAAATTTTAGATTTTTTAAAATTAAATATCATAATTTCAAGAAATTGAAATATTTGAAACTTTGAAAATCAGTAGTGTCTCGGGCCAAGTACAATAAAACGACCGTTTTTTATTCAATATTTCGACAAAACTTCCTTAAGCTTTACAATAGTAATCAAGATATTGTGAGGGTGCCTCATGTATGATGCGGAATGTTAATATATACACTATTTTCATATGTTTATTTGTCTTTGTTTACATTATATGTAAATCAGATCGAGTTGCACCAGACTGTCCAAAAACTTGCCATTTCTAACCTTATAACTGTCGTCCACATGCTGTTTGTTGATATTGTGATTTGTTATTGCAGTTCGATACTCTGTCTTTGTCCTGTTGTGATTGTTGTTGTTATTCACGCGAGACGAATTTCGCATTGCAAACACTCCGCCAGATGGCTCGAAACTAAAACGCCGACATGTTGGATTTCGCAATTTTTCCCTCAATTGAACACTGTCGGTTGTTGGCACGGTTTCGTTGCTTACAAACAATGATTTGCTGCGTTTTCGACCCATTTTTTTTCCCCACGAATTTTTGGCCGAAAGGTGCACAATTTCTGTGAAAATTACTGTTTAATTGTAACTTTTAGTTTACATTATTGTAGCTATTTTTTGTGTTCAAATTCGTTCTTTTGCTCCACATTTTTGGCCTTTTTTGGTTTTTTGTTGTCAGCATTTGGTTGAAAAACAAATGTTGTCTGGAAAATAAAAAATAAAATTTGTCTTTTAATTTAAGTTTGCCTTTCCATTGTTTTTTTTTATTTCTTATTGCGCCTGGAGTTATGGTTTATGATATACGTGTATGCAAGAATGGAAGTGGAATTTATGAGACAAAATATTACTTTATTATATTAAATAATTAAAAACAAACAATATTTACTTTCAGCATGATACATTTAGCTTGTTTATTTTGCTTTGTTTGATTTACTTTGTTAACATTGCATTGTTTATTTACATTGTTATAATAACATTACATTGTTTACTTTACTTTATTTACTTTGCGTTGTTTACATTGCATTGTTTACTTTATTTGGTTTACATTGCAATTATTTACTTTGTTTTGTTTACATCGAATTGTTTACATTGCTTTGTTTGTATTGCATTGTTTACTTTGTTTTGTTTACATCGCATTGCTTATTTTGATTTGTTCATTTTATTGCATTAACATTGCATTGTATTATTTACTTTACTTTCTTAAGTTTGTTTTATTTACATTGCATTATTTACTTTGTTTTCTTAAATGTATATTGTTTACATACCACTGTTTACGTTGTTTTTATTTCTTTGTTTTTTCTGTTTACATTGTTTTGATGAAACAATAGAACTTGACAAATTTAAGAAAAATAAAAGAAAGGTATGACAAAATCGAAATTTTGTGAAAAATTGAAAATTTCATGAAAAACTTAAAAATACATCAGAAAGATGAAAATATAAAAAATGTACGCAAATTTACTCATATACATATGTATATATTAATGATTAAATGTCTCTGTTAAATGTTAATATACAAGATGTTTTTATTCCACTTGACATGTTGGCATTGACATAACTATTCGTCTTGATATGATTTTGTGTCATACTTGGTTTTATGGGCGTCGTAAAGTCAAGTGATTTATAAGCTCGAAAGTTCAACCGGACGTAAAAAATTAGAGGGTGTCTCGCGTTGAAGATGCGTTCTATAAAAATCGAGTCAAGAGGAAATGTAATCCGCGACTCTTTGATGATTTTGTCGTCATCAAAAAGTTACCGCCGCGCAAAAAATAGACTTTTATCGAATTCGCTGTCATTTCATTTTTTTCTCTTTCCGCTCGAATTATACGACACAATTTTACGACGACTCGCGTTTTATTCATAAATG
Organism: Gryon sp. ZL-2020; assembly: GCA_022817425.1. NCBI lineage: Eukaryota > Metazoa > Arthropoda > Insecta > Hymenoptera > Scelionidae > Gryon > Gryon sp. ZL-2020. The sequence continues at coordinate 12,101 of JABFPJ010001102.1, read as the reverse complement.
TTACAATGCATGTTTATTTTTGCTTTTATTTCTCTGCTTTCTTTTGCCTATTTTTTTCTCTGCCTTCACTTTTATCGCTAATTTGTGGCTTTTTTTACAATTATTTTACATGATGAAAAACATCTTAATTTTATTTCTACCGAAACATGCAAATAAAAATCTCTCTCTTTTGTTATGCAAAAATAATTTCAAGTAAATTTCGCGTTCAAATGAAAATGAATTCAACTAATTAAGTGAATAATTCCTTGGGGAATTAAGTTTACGGACTTTCTTTTTTTATAAATTTAATTAATTGTGTTTTTTTAAATTTAATTCAAATTAAAAATTAAAAATTGATTATACAAGTATTTACTATATGAGTGATTGTTTTGATTATTTATTCCGTTTACATACCGTGTTTACATTCAATGTTTACTTTTTCAGTTTATGTTTACTGATAATATTTGTGTTTATATTTCGCTTTTTGTTTACTTTATGTATTTTTATTTATATTTTCTTAGTTTTTAAGTGATTGTTTTGATTATTTATTTTGTTTTTGTAAATATTTATTTTTTGTTTCTGTTTATATACGGTGTTTATGTTCAATGTTTAATTTTTGGATTTATATTTTCTGACAATATTTTTGTTTATATTTTGTTTTTATTTTGTTTACTTTATGTATTTATGTTTATATTTTGTTTTGTTTTGCTTACTTTATGTATTTATATTTATATTTTCTTAGTTTTCTTAGTTTTCTTAGTTTTATTAATTTTATTTTTTCGTTTTCTTACTTTTTTTAATTGTCTTACTTTTAAAAATGTTCTAAAAATATCATTACTTTTAATTTTTTATAATTAAATCAAAAATGTAAAACTTTATTTATTAATATATTCTAAATTGTTTAATGATAAAAATAAAAAAAATCCATAATCACAAAAACGTTCATTTACGATAATTAATATTACAACCTTAATAAATAGCATTTACAATTCGCAATTTAATTATTTCAGAAGTCATTTTTTGAACACGAAATAATTACACGATTCACCATATATATTAATTTCGTTCAAATATGCCATTTCTTATTCGGCTTTTTGTTTTCACAGACTCTTTCATTCGGTTACAAATACTCTTAATTGGCTCGATAAGCATCCTTTCATTCACTAAACATTTACACTGGTTCCGGATTATTCAAATTATTTCATATTATCCTTTATCTTATTGCAGTGTTTAAATTCGAACGAAAAAGGAGTGAAAAAATGTGCACACAATTTCTTTTTTTTTTTTTTTTATGATTTCTTAATCAAAAGTAGAAGCAAAGTTGCGATGAAATAATTATTCATCGCAACTTTTTCTTATCTTTTACATATGTTTCGCGATAATTATGAACTAATTGTTTTTTAGATACTAAAAACTAAAAATAAATAAAAATAAAGTAAAATAAACAAAAAAAGTAAACAAAATAAATAATAAAAAAAATAAAAAAATTTCATTTTTATATAATTTATTTGTTAAATAAAATGCTAAAAAATTGTAAAAAAATAAAAATTTATGCAAATTATATTATAAAAAAATGTAAGTGTAAAATAAAAAATGATTTTTTGAAATAAATTTTTAATTTCTAAAATTTTGAAATTATTTAATTGAATTTTGTACTTATTTCGATTGAAATTTGTAAATAAAAAATTTTCTTCTTTCAATGTCCAATCGTGAGATTCTTTTTATAAATGTTTACGCGATTACAGAACACATCAATTTCATACGTGAACTCACCTTCTTGACTGTACAGTAATAATATATATGTCATACTATGAAAACCAGTACAAATTAAATGCAATTCTCAAATCAACGACAATCTCACAAACAAAACATTCTTCTAATCAACTCAAAATCAATTTCATTTTAAACTTTAACAATTTTCCTTCATTTTATTTCATTATTCATAACATTTCTCAAACGAACCAAAAAACTTGTTACTCCATAAATTGTAAAATCTAGTTTGTGATGAAATGCAAGAAAATCGCGAGACTAAAAATAATTCATCTGAGCGAGTTGGTCTAAAATTCAAAAAAATCATGAAAAAGTATTTCTTTGATATTTTCTGTGTTTAATTTTTGTTATAAAAAAAAAACTTTTTGTAATGCATACTTTGAACGTAGTTGTGGGAGAAGACTTGACGGCACGCGACAACGTAGTGTTTATCTGGCGCGTTCACATGTCCTATAATGGTGAGTTGGTTCTAAAATGGAAACAACGAAGTGAGCGTGGCGCACGTTACTCGCAGACTGTCGCAGACGAGGCGATGCTGCGCTGCTCATGCTTGATGCCGGTTTCGGATCCGAATTGTCCGTTGTCACTCGTACTCGTGTGTCCCGTAAACGCCATCGCAAATACATCCACTTTTTTTAACTAACTATATGTATATATAGTTAGTTTATATATGCATATATAGTAAGTTTATATATGCATATATAGTTAGTCTATATATGTATATATAGTTAATTTATACATGCATTTATAGTTAGTTCATATATGCATATATAGACAGTTTGTATATGCATATATAGAAAATTTATATATGCAAATATAGTAAGTATTTTTTATATATTCATATATAGTTAGTTTATATATGCATATACCACATGCATACCATACACCATACCATACACCATACCATACATCGGCCATACAGCGGCCATATATCGGTCATACAGCAGCCATATATCGACCATATATCAGTCATACAGCGTCCTTAGGGCTTAATAAGAAAGTAATGTAATAAAGTAAACAAACAATGCAATGTAAACAATAGGATGTAAACAATATAAATTTATGAAAGCAAAGTTAATAATACAAGGTAAACAAAACAAAGTAAATAAAATAAAGTAAACAATGGAATGTAAACACTGCGTTGTAAACCAAATAAACTCGAACAATAAAAATAAATAATGTAATGTAAACAAAACAAAAGTAACGTAAACAATGTTAACGTAACAAAATAAACAAATCAAAGAAACAATGCCGGTTAAACAATGCGATATAAACCAAATAAACTCAAGAAAGTAAAATAAATAATGCAATGTAAACAAAATAAAGTAAACAATGCAATAAAAACAAAGTAATGGAAACAAAAGTGAAAAAATGAATATAAACAAAGTAATGTAAACAAAAGAGAACAAACAATCCTTAAGAATTAAAATTTCTTGCAAAAGAGTACACACTGAAAAAGAAAACGAAGACATCACAACAGAAGGTAGCCCAAATGATATCCTTTCATGCAACAAAATTTACTTTCAACAAAAATTGTTTCGCCTATTTTTTTTCTTTTTTTTTGCTATAAATAGACTTGTTTGCATTAATATTTTGCGCGGTATATAATCATCCGTTAGCTGTTTAATCTGCCAATCTACATACAAACTCAATCGCTTATAAGATATTTATTTGCAGCATACTATAAGTGTACAATATGTTTATATCTGTGCGGTGATTTATGTCGTAGCGTATGTATGTGCGTATGCATAAATTTCGCCATTAATTGTAGATACACATATTTTGTATTTGTGTTTATAAAAATATGTGAAATACACGATTCAGTAGTTACTTATCAGACGTATGGAGTAGTTCTTAGATTATAACACTTCGTTAATTATTTATTATTGCTTTTTTTTGGTTTCAATTCCTATATATGTATATAATAGGTGATAAGTAATAGTGGAGAACCTACATTTAAACCTAAAAAACTAAAAAAATTATTGTATCTAAAAAATAGTAATTTAATCAAATTAATTGAATAAAATAAAGAATGTTAGTTGGTTTAGTTAAGTAATTTAAATAATTTAAGTAATTTAAGGTGGTTTAGATGAGGAATAGTGGAGAACCTAAAACTAAACCTAAAAAACCTAAAAAAAATGTTGCATCTGAAAAATAGTAATTAAATCATATTTATTAAATAAATTAAAAAAGTTAGTTGGTTTAGTTAGATTATTTAGTTGAATAAGTTAGTTCAGTTATTACCGATATCTAAAAAAACTAGTAACTTATTAAGTTTGGTTTTATTTTTGTATTTCTTACTAACTAACTAAACTAATTTAGCTAATTTTAGTTACTAAATGTTAGTTACAATTACTAAATAGATAGTTACTTCCTACTATCTAAACTATTACTAATTAATGGAAATAAATTAACTAACTATAAAATGTTAGCTAATTTAGTAATATATATTTAGTAACATTTAGTAACTAAAACTACATGCTAGTTACTAAATGTTAGCTATAGTTACTAACCATTTACTTTTTAGTTACTAATTTAATTTAACTAACTAAATAAAATAAACTAGATAGTTTGTAGAAATATGTATTTCATAAAATTTAGTAAAATTAAGAACCAAACCAGTTACTATATGCTATTTACTAAATGTTAGTTACAATTACTAAATAGTTAGTGACTTTTTACTAACTAACTAAACTATTACTAAGTAATGGAAAGTATTTAACTAAGTAAACTAAGTTAGCTTATTTTGTAATATATATTTAGTAATTATATTATAGTTACTAAATATTTAGTTATTTCTTACTAACTTACTAAAGTAAGTTAGCTTTTTTAATATATATTTAGTAACATTTAGTAACTAAATCGGTTAATAAATGTTACTAAATGTTAGTTACTAAATGATAATAAAAGTTACTAAATAGTTAGTTATTTCCTACTAACTAACTAAACCATTACTAACTAATACATATTAGCTAACTACCTAAACTAAACCAGCTAATTTACTAATATCCATTTAGTAACATTTACTAACTAAACCATTTACTATATTTACTCAATTCCCTTAATTACCAGCTAAATTACTTATTTCCCTTAATTAGTCAATTCATTCTCAATTAATTTCAAATTATTTCGTTAATCCATCGAACATTTTGTCCGAGCGAAAATGCGATAAAACCGAAAGAACAGCAAAAGGCGATGATCGAATGCCGATCTAAACGAAGGGAATGGATTTTAAGGTGCAGTTCACTAGCGCCAACTATAAGTGGCTGTTATAAGAAGCAAGTAAAGATGTTTCTCCTGCAAGCGTCCACCAAACGAATGGGAGGTTTACAACTTTCTGAGCCGCTCCATCTTTGAGATTGTACTCAGTTCGTATCTAGCTTGGGTACCGAACATGTCCGAAGATCTGTTTCGTATTACCTTTTTACGAGTGAAATTGAGACGCTAAGCAAATTTTCGTTTTTTTTTTTTTAATTTAATTATTGCCATTTTTTCGTTTCTTTTATTTTAAGTGTTGACATTTTTTGTCTAGTGAAAAGTGTTTGTTTGAGTGCTTTTTGTAACGTGATTTTTGTTCCACGAAAGTACAATGTACAGGCCATTGCTGTCAACTTCTTCGAACATGTAACATGATGATTATTGGGAAAACAGAAGTTACACTTTGCAATATGTAATTCATTAATATTTTATATATATATACATATATATATAACTGATACATTTTTCACTTATATTATTAATATTTATTATTATCATTATTATTATTATAATAATTATGATTATTATTGTTATTATCATTATAATTATGATTATTATTATTATTATTTATTATTATTATTATTATAATCATTAATAATATTGTATTATTGATACTGAACCCGTCGTCATAATATAGACTTTAAATGTTTGTAATAGTATCTGCTTGTGATAAAGTACGTTTATCGTATAATAATCATCCGAGAAAGTAATAGATTTTTTTTACATTTCTTGATTATATAGTCGATGAACGTGTTAAATACTTTTTGAATTTGCAATTGCGTATTGCGAATGTATTTTATTCTGTCTGATTTTGCATAAATCAATTATGATTTTTTTTCGTTGTTTTTTTTTTCAAAAAATATTTTTCATTCCATTTCATTATTGCAAATTAAGTTGTGCTGAAATTTTTTTTTGTTTTAGGAATTCATTTATGTTTGTAATTTGACTTTGTTTATTAATTATTTTATTGTATTTTATTTAAACAATTTTTTGTTTAATTAAATTTTATTTTAATTATAAATAATAAATAAATTTTTATAAAATGAAAAAATTATAAATTGAATTTTATTTATTAATTTATTTTTTTTAATTATTATTATTATTTTAATTGTTATTTTTTGATTGTAAAAAATAAAAGCAATGTAATGTTAATGTAAGAATTGATTAGAATCTATTTTACATCGTAGTTTTCTCTACTTATAAGCCAAAGGAGGTCTACGAAAATATCTTTTTCCGATTCAGGAAGTTAACTCTCAAGGAAATACTTTTTTTACTTTAAACCTTACGTTTCTTTATTTGTTATATAATTAATTCTTATTCACACGTAATTAAAGTTTACTTATTAATAAATCTACAGAACACTTTTAATAGAAAAAAATAATAATAATAATTTTAACTGTATTTCAACATTTAAGAAAAATATTGAAATTAAAATTATTTAATATTTTCCCTTTTTTCAAATGCAATTCTCTTTTTTCTAATTCAAAATTCATAAAGCGCGCCATTTTTAGGTACGCAAAACTTCATCTCTGAGACTTGCGTTCAGATCTCCGTTTTTTCTTTTTTTTTTTTTCTTTCTCAGCAAACGTATATTTAAAATGTTGCCGATGACTCCAAATTATGCAAATAAGCGTATTTGTTTGCAAATTCAAACAATAAAATGATCAAATAAAAGAATGCCGCAGGCACTGAAGCTCTCGTTTTATATTAAAATGCAAAAATTGAAATACAATTTACGAGCGCTCCCACGTGGGACAAATCACAACATTACAAATTATAATTCTATGTGAACGATTTCGAAATGTTTATACATACTTAAAAAAAATGAAGTAAGAAAAAAAAAGCTGACATGTAATAAGAGTAGTCAACGTTTACAAGAAAACAGCTTACATTGGAATTTGTCGACAAAAAAAATGAAAACAAAACAAATTTGATGTTTATGTATGTAAAACATTGTTGTAACATCGCAATTACGTAAACAAACCGAATGTTAATAAACATTCCAACAAAAATGCATTATTTTGATTTACTTTGTTTACATTTTATAATGGAATGTTTACTAAATAAATTTGGACTTTTTATGAGTATTTTAGTTATATAAGTTTTTAAAAATATTTGACCTTCATTGTTTACATTTTATTGGTATTTTATATTAATAATTATTTTAATAATACTTTTAATTATTGAAAATATTTTCAGTACACTTTGTATATGAATTTGAGTACAAAAGTGTCAATATTTTGAACAAATTAAAATAAATAATACAATTTCAACAATGCGATATAAACCAAATAAAATCAATCAATCGAAATAAAAAATGTAATGTAAACAAAACAAAGTAAATAAAGTAAAGTAAATAATGCAATTTAAACAAAACAAAGTAAATAAAGTAAATTAAATAATGCAATGTAAACAAAGCAAAGTAAATTAAATAAAGTAAACAATGCAATGTAAACATCAAAAAATGATCAAATTAAAGTAAACAATGCCATTAAAATATTGCCAATATTTTGACTAAAAAACGTAAATAAAGCGAATGTTGATAATCACAATGAAAACTCTTGGCGTTGGAAATGCGATCGACTTTCTTTTGTTATCTCATTGTTTTTACTTTATGGTTTATTTATGATGAGCGTATTAAAAACATTCCATAGCATATTTTATAATTTATAAGCTTGTCAATAAATACTTGTAAATTAAGAGACAATATATTTCCTTTCACGAATAAATTTCCGTCCAGACAGATAAGAGGCTTGTAAATGGTAGCTCGGCTTCATACCTGACCATTTTTTGACTGCATTAGACTGATTGATTTCCAGAAATTCATGTTTTGTTTTACTTCTCTTGTGACCAAAAAAAACGAACGAAACATAATTTATTTGACAAGTAATGACAAACAAATGCTGATAATATCTCAATCTTCAGTATCACGTTTTTTTGTTGCTTTTTTTGTTCATTTTTGTCAATAAATAAACATGAAAATATTAGAATAACTTAATCGTATCTTAAGTTCAGTTACCTGCGCGCAATACTTGTTTTCAGTATGTAAATGACATTTAATTTCAAATGTGATTTGAATTTGTACCGAAAATAATCTGCGCATGTGCAAAACATTTAGAAAACTTTCTTTATTACAACTGACAAAATGTTGGTCTTAGGTTTCGAGAATGTATAATAGTAATATGTAATTATATAGTCATATTTCATCTATAACGGAACGCTTTGTATTGAGAAATTTGGACATAATGTATTTTTTTATCGAAAACAAAATCAGGTCACTTGGTATACTGATTTTCTTAAATAAGTTTCACTCAGTTTATTATGAATGTCTTTAACTATAAAAAAAACACTTCTTTTTTGTATATTAAGATTTTATTTTAGTTTATGAATAAAATATACAAAAGGTGAAAGAAGTAAATACAACTCTTTCTTTGTTTTTGTCTTGTTTTGACTTTTGTTTTGTTTTGTTTTTCTAAATTGCCTTTGTTTTGATTTTTGTTTTGTTTTGTTTTGTTTTTCTATTGTGCCTTTGTTTTTGTTCCTTCAGTTTCCGCAATGAAATTAGCTTTTGTTTTGGTTTTGTATTTTAGGTTATAATTTAACAAAATTATACTAACATTTTTGAATATTATAATAATATATATAATTTCTGTTTATAAAGTCCCTATATGTAAAGAAGTAACGTTGGCGTGACCTTCAAATATTTTCGAACGTTATATGTCTAAAGCGTGGGTGAATTTAAGAACTGGTTTCAAAGTTTAATGCATGTGTGGAGAACCAACAAAACGAATTTGAGGTCGAAATTATATGTGCTTACTTCAGGCCGTAGTCAAATACAACATTTAATTTTGATATTTTAACACATTTGCACGATACTACCAAATATTAATAATAATAATGAACAATAATATATTTAATAATAATTGAATTATTTTGTGTAAAACAAACTCAAGATTTAACTATTATTTGAATAATCAAGTTATCCTTAGAAAATGAAGAGTTGTTATTATTTGCCGGTTGATATCGTAATAGTGCCAAGAAATCAACGTGATTATATCATATTTCGTTTATAACCATTGAAAACACCATGCGACGTAGATAACTTGCGCATTATCTTTTTCATTTCGAGAAGACCAGATATTAAATTTACAGACTGTACAAATATACGATGAATACAGAGATAATGACACTTCTTTCTTTCGTTTTACTTTTTTAACAAGATAACAATATACCTTCGCGATATTTACCTGCTCTCTTTTTAATGTGTAACAAACGATACTGCATGAAGCTTTTAAAGTTTATTTATAAAAAAGAATATTTTTAAAAAATGCAAATTTTGCAAAACTGATTAATACATACAAAATGAGTGAATTGAAAAACACGGGTATTGTAATAAGTTGTTACGAAAAATAAAAGTTGATTCCGTTTATAACATGAAATTTTAATGCGTTTCAATAAAAAAGATACCGTACTGAAGTATAAACTTAGTATATGTTATGTCGTGTAAAAAGCTACCGGTTTTCTTTTTTTGAGGTTACCGGTCTTTCCCTTTTAAGGCCGAGATACATAATTGGAGAACATAATAATTTACTAGTAAAAATTGTTAATTATCCCGAACAATATCTTCATAGAGCATACCAATAAAACTTTTTATTAAGCCCGGTGGCCATTGTTTAGAAAAACAGCATGTTTCATTTTTCTTGCTCTTACATTTCTTTACTTTAAATATTATTGTTGACCTACATTATAAAACAAACAACCAACTAAATTCTTATATATATATATACGTTGTATATACACGCTTGTTAGTTATGTATGATGACTACTGTTTAACTCCTTCATTTTTAGGTTAAGTTAATGTAATATAAGTTTTACATTACATTCATGTCAGATGACCACAATTTATTCCCCTACTTTTTGAGGTTATAATTTTTGATTTTACGCAACTCCTTTAATACTTACCTTCATGTTCCAGAATTATACTTCAATTGACTTGATTAAAACACTGCCATTCTTATTTACTTCCACTATTTACATAATTATTTGATGTATTCACATTTCCATCTTTTTAATGAACTTCATTCAGGAATTAACATTAATACCATTTTAAATGTTGTCTATATTTCCTTTATTTATCTACTTTCGTGGATAAATTCGTAGTATTCAAGTCACAATATAGATTAGTGTACATTGAAAAATCAACGACTCCATTGTGACGCTCACTTTTTCTTCTTCTTTTATAAACACCCCTCAGATTCAGGTAGCTTTTGTTCGATTTTCGGGGAATATCGAACACGAGAAATCGTAAGAAAAAAAAGACACACTTTTCTACGTGATTTGGCCAAAAACTGCAGGCAAAAGTATAAGCATTGATACGTTTTCACGGAAACATTCATTTTATTATGTTTTCGAAAATGTATTATCATATTTTTATTGCATTTTTATCCTTTCTACTTATCCAACAGAATTAAATTACAAAATGAGCACAAATTCAGAAGCACGTATTTTAATATTGTATTAAAACCTTACCTTTTATGCCTTTTTTTACGAAATCAAGTCATTTGTCTCATTGTAAATTTCATTGGCGGTTCGTAAAATTTGTTTCGCATAAAAATGCATACTTTAAAATCGTCCAAAGTTTGTAGTTTATAATTTTAAAGTAAACCCCTTTGGGTTTCGCCTAAAAAAAGGACTTAAAGCCAAACATTCCCGTTATAATAATGACGTCAAAGAAAAATATTCCTGTATATGTTAAGTTCTGTCAAATCTATTTTTCGATCACGCAACGCTCCATCACACGCGAAGTTCGTCCTACATTGAATACCAAATTGAACCACCCATTTTGTATTTTTTGTTGGTTAAGACAAAAATATCTATCAATATGGCGCCAATTTATATCGCATGTAAACACTTCTATGTATACAATCTTTTGTTTGTTATTATTGTTATGTTATGTTGTTATTTTCTTTTGATTTTTAGAAACCAAGACAAACTTGAAGCAAAATGTTGCGATGGATAAGTCGGATTCTTCTGATTCTTCACTATTTAGTTTGTCTTCAAGCGATCAACGATTATCGACATATTTCTTATGATGGTAATTTTTGTTTGTTTATCCTAATTTCTAGGTTATACTTTATTATTCATATATTATATTTTAAGGTAGAACTATCATGAAGTATATATATATATCATATATGGGGTACCAATATTTGTTAAATATTTTACACTTTTTGAAGTAAAAAAAAGTTTTACTTTTTTAATTTTTAATTTTTTAAATTAAAAACAGTATTAAGAAAAGTAATTTCATGACAGTCCTATCTTAAGTTGTACTATTATTTTCTTTTATGTTATTATACAATTTAATAAGAACGTGTTATATAAATGAGAAATGTGTTAAACAAAACTGCCTATCATAATGAAGCACAATTTTCATATACACTCGGTTACATCATTTTTTTTCTGTAGGTGTTTTCCAAAATAAATATTCTCCATCTGTATTCATGATAATGAAATTTGGTGAAATTTACACCCACAATGATTTCTCGTATCACAAAATTAAATCACTTTTACATTTAAATTTACAATTTATGTTTTGTATTAATTTATATTTTATTTATTTATTTTATAGTCAAAATATAAAATACATTTTTGCATATCATATCATTTTCTGTCGAAAGTTAATTTTGCACAAAATCGCGTCCGACAAATATTCTTTTCCGTACTTGTCGAGATATTGCTTTTCCGTCAACCAAGCGCGAGTCTCCCATTTTGAGAGCAAAGATACGAGTTTTCCTTGCGATCGGATTCCATGCGTTTTATGGTATAATATCACATTCATTGTAACAGGAAAAAGACATTGCTTCCACTAAACATACTTTGCTCCATTTCATTCAGGATGGAAAGCTTTTAATTATTGCATTCAATTAAAATTACTTAATCCAATTTTTTTTATTCTTCGAATCTAAATCATAATGATTTTATATCATTTTTTCAAATAAAATGACGAAGTAATTTATGTTGCAAAATTAATTTTTGATGAATCTTTTTTTTTTTTTTTTTTTTTTTAAAATTATATTTTTAAGAAAAAGAAAATT
>JABFPJ010001101.1:0-28858 GCA_022817425.1 Gryon sp. ZL-2020 | reverse complement strand
AAAAAACAAAAAAAAAAAAAAAAAAAAAAAAGATAATTAAAAGATTACACACCAACAACTACACCTACTATTTTTACAAATAATATTAAAGTTAAACATAAGTGATCAATTCAAACAAAAGTTATATATAAAAATCAAAAACAAATATTATATTGTATTACAAAATTTTATATTTTATATTGTATTTTATAATTATATAACATAAATCATATCTAAGGATTATATTATACTACATTTACACATCACAAACTATATATATGTATGAAAATTATAGTAAATGTATAAAAAATAATTTTGGAATAAAATTGTTTGTCTTTAGATTTTACAAATCTTATGAAATATAAGATAAAATATTCGGTATTATGTAAAGAAAATAATTTCTTTAATTTTTTGTATATTTAACTCTAATATTATCAAGTGACCGAATTATTTGTCTTATAAAAAGATTATGGAATAATAATTTACTTTGAACCAAAAATATGAACAAAATGATTGGAAATATAAAAGTGAATTGCGCAGAAAACAAACTGAAAGAAGCGATCACATACACATGAATGTTCTATTTAATTACAAATTTATATTTATATACGTCAAATAATTTTTGCGTACGAAGCACTGTAAATATATAATATATATATATATGAACAATGTACATACATTTTAAGAACGATAATAAAATCGATCTCAAGGAATCGTTACGTTGGATGATTGCTGCGTTCAATTTGTGTTTCATTTTATTATTTATTAATTCATTATCAATCTATCATTGTTTTATGCACGTTCTTCCATTTTTATTACAAAAATTAAGTTTATTCGTCAAATTTATAGACATACACATGTTATGTAGAAAGTTTGTTTCATCATCGTTTTACAGTTTTTTTTTCACTTTTTTCATTTTTATAATTTATGAGGCATTTCGTCCATTGCTTCCCCTACTGATCTATAAGACTCGTTCAAAAGAAATCGCAATCGGCCAAATACCCTGGAAAACCAAGTTTCCGTTCTTTTTAACCGAGAGGCATATTTTTTAAGGGGCGGGTTATTTAGAAATATCATTTTATAACTTTGTCCTTTGATAAGTACCATTTAAACTTCCAACGTCGCTATGCGCAGTACACATTTCTGCGCATAAATATAAATATATTTGTATGTTGCTATTTTTTTTAAGTTTCACTTGTTTAACCTTTTTTTTAGTAAAGTCGCAGCGTGAATTTGTTCGTTGAGTACACATATAAAGATAAATAAACATTAATTCATTTTTCATAATTATTTATCTTTATATTCATATATTTATTTGTATTTATATATATGTATGCAATTTTTTATATTTATATATGTATATTTCTATATTGGTCGAGCCTTCCGGTTTACCTTGCGAAATGCAACCAGCACTTATATGTCGACATAAATATATAAATATATATATATATATATATGTATAAAAGTATGTAGTTCGTGCTCGTAAACTCAATCGTATCTCGAGAGTGAAATTATACAAAGCGTAAATGTAAAGTTATCCAAATTCATGGCTTACGAAAAAGATGAAAAATATCTTTTGAAAGAACTGCTTGGTATTTTTTTATATCTATATAAACGCTATGTTACAGTTTACATCTGTCCTCGTTGCTACGATTTCGTGGCAGTAAATGTAAAGATCCTTTCGTTTTATTTTATTCTGGTATGGTTCAGTATTTTTGAGCAACGTAACTATATTCTTTTTTTATCTTTTGTCATATGATGGCTTGTATTTATAAAATCATAAAACACATAAGTGCATCAATTTTGAATTATGAAATAAAATTGACATTTGATTTTGATAGACACAATTTTGAAGTTTAAAGTTTTTACGCTACTTATGAGTTAATAAGTTTAAGATACATTAAAGTTTTCCGGCAGGGGGGATTTTCATTTTAAAACGTGACCTAATTTTCATATACAAACATTATGTTGAATCGCGATCGGACGACATGTTCACGTATATAATTCGATAATTAATAACAGTTATGTTCTCCCATTGTAAGCATGGAAGCCTAATGCTAGTTTTCATAATCATATTATGCATACGTCACAATAGTGGCGTCACACTGTAAAAACTGTATTAGTAAAGTGTCTTTATTCAAGACCCCAAATTGATTGAATTTAAATATTAATGCTTTTTTATTTGTATATATATACTTCGTATTAATATATTTGCCATTTTTATTTGAGTTTCGTTTTACATTAAAATTTGTATTTATATAAATATATTTATATGTAGTTCCATTTTAACAAATAACAAACCAATTATATTTATTAACTACATGGCTTTCAGTGCCATTAGTTTTAATTTAAATGTTTATTACATCTTATTTATTTTAATTTACTCATCACTTTTTATCATTTGTTTTATCATTTTTTATAGTTCAGCAAATTGAAAATAATGTTGAATAATTAATAGATTCATTTTATCGTTACTTTATCAATTAATATAAAATTAAGTTAACGTTTGCTATAAATTGTATCTTATCTAGGATGAAATTGAAATATTTAAAAAGTCATTTATAAAAGCATCTTAAATTAAGACACTTTGTTTTTACAATGCCTCTGTGATTATTGATGTTCTGAAGGATGTTCGAAGCTTTTAATGCTCACTCTGGTATTCATCGGAAAAACGCACGTTTAGGCCCTTCAAGGCATTAAGCATTCATTTTTTTAGTTTGTTTCTTTTATCTCTTTTTAATTTATTAATGTAAAATAATTATATATATTTGTATACGTTTATTTTCAATGTCAGTAAAATGTTCGATCGAATGGGGGGTTCTTTTGTGTCGCGATAAATGTTGCTTCTTTTTGCCCTTCATACTTCATTTCGATCGATCATTCTTCTTTACGTCTGTTTTTATATATTTGTTTCATCTTAGGCGCACAAGGCTAATCTTTTACAATTACACACAAGTGTAACCAAGACGTCGATACAAAGTTATATATTTTAAAATTATTTTTTTTTATTCACTTCCGCTCTGTATTTATAATAGTTATTCAAATGAAAAACTGATATTATATGAAATGGAAAATAATTCGTGAGATTTATTAGTTTCAAAAGTGCGACTTTTTAGTTCAACATTATTTTGATGAGTGAGATGCTTATTATTTATATACAAAAAGTATATAACAAAATTGATATTAAAAGTGATTGATTGATAAACATGTAATCTAATGATTCAATGGTTCAGTGATTGAATAATTTTGTATCGTGTAAATATTTTGAAAATGTATTTGCAAACTGATTTATGAAACTCAAACTTTTCTTAATTAAAAACATGAAAAAGTCGCACTATTCATAATTGAGCATCTTCATATAATAATGAGACATGCGCTGAAAATGTTCTATTTTATTAAAACTCAGAACTTGTTAAACTATGTCATTATGAAGTTAACATGAAATTAATTACATAAAACCATTCAAAATTATGAACTTTATTTATCAAAATTAATGATCTATATTTGCATAGTGTAAAATATTATTCTTCATTAAATGTTTAAACAATTTGATTTAATTCTATACAAAATTAAATGTACAAGTTCTAATTTTCAATAAATTAGTCTACAGTTGCTTACGCATTCTTCTGTTATTGCATAAGGATCCTTAATTGATACATTCATTTTTCAAATCATTTTGTTTAGACGCATACAATAGACTCATGAAAAACATCAACATTTATAATTTGTTTTAAATATATTTTAAAATATATAATTATAAACACAAATCAAACTTAATTGATGGACGTTCGCTCCGATATGTTAGGACATGCGTATTAGTTATGACAAGATGTATGTATGAAGATTAATTATCTCGAAGAATTGCTCAATTCATTTATAATATCGTCATAATATATAACAGTTATTATTGTTACTTTATGTAAGTGTAATGAAAGACTTCAATCAAATTCGTGCGATGTGTGAAAATTGTTTGAATATTTTTAAGGCGTCGTGGGGGGAACATCAACATTCAATTCCTGCATTACCGACATTGTTTTGCGACGTATTTTACTTCGTAAACATATTTCTCTACACATCTTTTGTACTTTCAATCTATATTGTATAATTTATCTTCGCTTTTCTGTTTCTTTATATATAATATACATATATATATTAGATTATTAATCTCTATAGAGACATTGACATAACATTACGAGGCACGGTAAAATATATCGTACATCAAAGTCGGTACTACACAATTTTCGCGAGATTTCACATTGTATTTCTAGAATCAGGGACTTAGGAAATTTGTGTCAGATTTTGAAGATTCATTTGAAATGACTAAAGTTGATCGTGATTTGGTTTCATTAATCACGCATTTTAAGAAACAGGAAAATACTGGCAGTTACCTGTAAAATTGAACATTTTACAGGATTTAGAGTCTAAATCCTGTGATATGTTCAATTTTACAGTCTAAACTATAGACTGTATTTGGCTGTTACTCGTAACGCGGATTTAAAGAGTATTAAATATTGAATTATAATTAATGTAATTTATACAAAAAATAAATGATTTATTATTAATAAAAATTTAAATTGAATAAAAAAATGCAATTTTAATTAATTATTAAATTACATTATTAATGAATTTATGTAATAATTAAATAAAATAAAACGTTGAAGGATAATATAGATTGACAGTAAATTATAGTATATTTTTTATATTAAATAAATGATAAATTATTTCAAATAATAAGAACTGAAATAAATTAAGAAAAAGTAATTCTTCGACAATCATTCTTCACATGAATCATCGAGTCTTTCACATAGTTTAAATAATTACCCTATTTTACGCATATGTATGATGCAATGATAATGTTTTTCTATATGCTTTATGTTTGTCTTAATGAATTTCTTTTTTTTATTTACAGTCGAGATGTTTATAAAGATGAGTTTGAAGTGACTTCAAGTACGTCTCAGCATTAAAATGTTTTCGAATTGCTCTTAAAATGGTAGAGTATTTGCGAATGTATTTTGGTTCGATTTGGTTTAAAATCTGTTACAAAATTTGTTGCATCTTTATAAATTTCTCTGTATTAGTTGTTTTTGTCATTTTATTTAATCAATGTTTATTTATTTATATTTATTTTTCCCCTATGAACAAAGGTCTAAATAGACCGATACGTAATTCTTTCATTCGTCCTCAAAATATTTTACCACATTATTTTATCATACGAATAATTGTATCTCCGTTCTTTCTTTTTGTTTTTAATATACATTATATAGTTACATAATATTTATATTAGATAACTATCACTGCCCTTACTTTAATAACATGTAATAATTGTTTCCCTAAGATGTCTCATTCGTTTCACGCACGAATTCATAATTTTATATATTATTATCATAAAAAACTTACAGAATAAAACAATTGTCGATATTTTGAGAAAAATGACACCATATATTCTTTTCCTTTCTTCACATTTAGACTTTTCAACTTTTCAGTGATTTTCGATGTTTCTTTAATAGGAATCATTATTTTGTTAGTATTCATTTTTCTCAAAACCGAATATATATTTTTAATTTTGTATTTTGATCGTATAAAATTATATTTACGTAAGATTATTAGTAATTTAAAAGTAAATTACTTAAAGTGTTTGTATGTAAATGGAAGTATTAAGTACTTTAATATTGGAAATGAGCAATAAGTATGAGAAGTTTTAAATTAAGATAATTTAAGTGATGTAAAATATGAAGGATTCTAAGGAAATTTACTTTCTTTTAAAGTGACTAAATTGTTAACTTAAAAAAGTCAACTTTAAAATTGAACTTATACATCATTCATCTTAATTTAGGACCTTATATATAATCAAATTTACATGATGGATGACAATTATTGTATAATAAAAAATATTGTTACGATTTCCAGCAAGTCCTAAGAATAAAAATTCGTCGAGGCAGTACTTTTTCAATTTGTAGCAAAAATTCGTATAATTATTAGTGTTTCTTTACTTTCTCTTTGGTTTACACAAACAAATTGTACAAACAAGGAAATAAACTTGAAACAAAATGAAATGGCTATAAAAATTATCTGATCGAAACACTGCAATCGTAACGATATTTGTTCCTTCAAAGTAATCTACTTCTAAGTTGAACTAATTCGTAGTATAATGTCACGCGATTAACTGAGAAGTCAGAGTTATCAAAAGATTATTCTATATAAGAAACGAAAAACTGAAAAATCTACAAAAATCTTCAGAATCGATTAATGTATATTCGTATAAATGTTTTTCGTACAATTTATTAATACTGGTCGATCATATTTCTAATTCAGCGATAGAAAATAAGAAGAGACAAACAAACGCAAATGTTTGTTTCACATCGTTAAGGAAGACTGTAAAAAATGTTTACGTATGCATCACATAATGGGCGTTGATAACAATTTACACAACAGTCCATACACACACTTTATTTGAAATCTGTTGCCGTCTTAAAACAGCTTTCGTGAATAAATCTTGTCAACCTAATGACGTTTGGAACCAACAATTTGTTAATATCATTCTTTTTGTTTGAATTATATCTGTCGGTTATTTTTGTTTTGTCTTATTACAAACGTAGATGAGCAATAAAAGGTTGGATCAATGAACATACGTTCGGACCCAATCTGCGCCATGTCGATGCAGAGTATTTAGAATTTCATTACAAGAGACTTGTACGGTTTCGACATTTGTGAAAATAAAGCCATTCTTTTTCTTATGCAGACTCGATTTACTTAGTCTGTAAGAGGCATCTTTCACGTGGACAAGTTTCGCGCCTTCTGCATCTGACTTTCTTGGGTGGTTTTTATCATTTTGTAAAATCTTGTTTCTTTTCCTATTGGTTTATTATATTTCCTTTGTACGAACGAAATCAAACTGATCCGAAATCAAATACGGATTTGCTGTCGATGAGAATTTTTCTTTATGTTTCTGATTAATAATAATGACTCACTGGGAAATCTCATTAGATAAATAAATTTAAGACATGGTGCACACTTATATTCTTTACATTTTTTTCTATATTCCAATAATCAATTTTGTTAAATATTTCATGATTCAATCTATTTTTTTTGTTATTTGAACATTTTAACAGCTTCCATTTTACATTAAAAGAAATAATTATTATTACTTTTATTTTATAGGATTAAATGATTTTGTCAATGTTTTAGAAACCAACTTTCCTTTTGACTTTGTGCACCAAACTTCGGGTCAGCTGAAATGTATCAATGACTTGACCACATTTCATGGCCTTTCATTTATACTTGACGAAATTTTTCCAGCAAGTCACAGTGCGGTTACGACTTGGCAACGCAAATCAATCAGACATTTCATTTAGCAAATAGCTGTTGCTTTGCGACAACCTTGTGTTCTCTGCCTATCTTATCTTCTATACATTTACAAACACCTCCTTCGTCTCGACTCTTATTTAAATGTTTCTGGCTCTTAATTGTTACATATTAAATCTTATTTAAATCGTTAATTTATGTACTCTCTGGTTATTCAAAAAGGGCAGTGGGGAAATGTAAAAATACTTCGAATCTGAATTACATAAAAAACGTTTCGTCGATCGCAGTTCACGGCAATTAGCCGAAAAATGTGTACCTTGCGCGTCTATCTAAGAAGGCAGTCAAAAACTGAATTTGTTCGTTGGTCTTCCACACGAGATCGATAAAATATGCTTTCTTTTTCATAGGTGAAATTCTTGAAATTTCGTCAAACTTCGAAATATTTCTCGAATAATATCTCTAAACTTTAGTTTCTCTAAGTTCTTAGTTGTTTTAGGTCTTTTTTTTCTAAGTTTTTTGAACTAAATTAAGTGAACAAAATTAGAAAATAAACTTAACAAGTGAATATATATATAAAGGAAATATCTATTTCAAATATTCACTTCAATCAAGTTCAAAGGAATTTTACTTAACTTCTTATTTAGGATAAAAAAAATAGATACACCCAGAGATATAGTTCCAAGTTTGACAAAAGTGAAGTACTTTTTCTCGGTTTTCTAGGTGCAAACAAAAGGATTCATGCTTGGCCAACCACTTTGCGTGCCAAATGCAGTTAAACGCGAGACTTATTGAGGTTTGTGAATTAACCCTAAGCTGCTTTGCGATCACATATGTATCATTCAGCCGCTTTTTCTTTGTTTTAAACATTGTAATTTTAATTTTGCTTTTTATTTTAAATTTGCTTTTGTCTTATTTAAACATCGGCACTCGTTTCTAAGTAATGAAGATTAGTGTTTAACAATGAATAATTATGTCCGGTGGCGTTATGCCAATTTATAATTTTGGGTATTTATGAAATTGTTCGATTAGCGAATGTGTATCAAATCAACATACAAAACGAATAAGTAGCTTCGATGTTTTCTTGGTCAACTTCACGAAAACAAAAAAAAAAAAAAAAAAAAAAAATCGACGATCGACGTCACATCGTAACCGCTCACTAACTTTCAGTTTACGAGATTCTCAGTTTAAAGAAATTCTAAATCTCCTGTACCGTCAAGAGAAGCAAGTGTCAGCGATGTAGGTTAAAGTTATGACAAAGACGAATAAAATGGATGCTTCGCAAGTTCAGGCCAACGTTAGTGTATAATCCAGTCGACGAATCCGAGTGGCCGCCTATCAATATCGTAAATTAAACGATGAGCAGTGATATAATCAAAGGCAGACGAACAAAGTTTACGACAATTCGATGAGAACCGAGGCGGTGAACCAGATGTCATCACTTATTGACCTTCATATTTGTTCTAAATATTCAGTAAAGAGAGGTCACAATCGACTGAATACTTTGCGTGTATGCAATGAATACTATAGGCCATGTTCTTTTTACATTCACACTACAAGAGAAGAAAACAATCATTTGTTACATTTAACGTACCGAAACAAGATATTGACGTCACAGTGGTGAAAAACGTCGACGACTCGTCTGTGGGTGAGTTCTTTCGCGTTAAAGATAAACCGATCAGCGATCACCAGACAGCGTCAGCGCTATTGGACTTTTTCTGAAATATTAATCAAGATGGTTTGGCGAAGGAGCGACGTACGGAATTGATGTCGAAGTAAGAGCCGAAGGTAAATTTTTCGTGTTTAGACGAAACAAAAATCAACTAGGAACTCATACCGGCATTAAAAATACATCCGACCGTGCTGAACCGAGATGATGTTCAAAAAAAAAAAAAAAATGCAAAATAAAGGTGATTCAAGTCTAATTGCTATTGGAACCAGAATTTCAGAACTTTTAAAACTAGACATTAAACGAAGGTTTCCCGATATACCTATACATGCTCTGAAACAAACAGTCGACGGTGTCGATGTTAAATCCTACAACATATGTAAAATATATATATATTAGAATTTATGCTTGATTCACAAATACGAACCATTACATTACGTATTGCTCTATAGAAGAGCTCTATAGAGAGCAAGTAAGACGGGTTCATTAGTGTCATTTCCCGCAGTTTGACATGGACTATTATACACACAGTAATTCGAAAGAGAGAAATTCTTGGTCTTATCATTATCTAAGAATTCTTATTCTACTCGAATGAATGATTCTGGTGACTTAAAGCCCGATTTCGAATGGTGATTGAAAATATTCAAGGATCAAATCCAGGCTAATATCATCTAACCCGGCTAGTATTGGTGTGAAATATTTTTCAATGCTTCTCAAACAGAATAAGGAGCGTCTTAGGACTCTTGTTGTGCACATGATTTCTGATCTGAAGAATATTGTGAATTTTATATCAACTTTGCGTAGAACGCTTTGGAGTTAAAAGCGCTCTACGCAATCAAATGTTTTGCATCCAAGTTGCGTAAGTGTAAAGTTCTATTAAGAGTTGATAACCTGATGATAATATCATAAACATATCGTTCTCAGCTGAATAGTCATAGTTTATTTTGCAATGAAATAAATTGTGACGAAAAGACTATAATAGAGTGATAGGGAATTATTTTCACAATCTATTACCTGTTATAATTTAAAGCTATCTTATTTAGTTATTTGTATAATTTACTTATTAATTAATTGGATCAATTTCATATCATTAATTGTGTTTGTTTGTTTGTTGGAACTAAGTACACATTTTCCTTTTATTTGTTCTTACTTATTTTTACTCAATTGATATAATTAAGTGAAAGCAAAATAAAAAAATGTTAAATAATCATAGATTAAATTATAGTTAATTATTGTAGTAAATTTTTATCCGTTTACCATTATTTTTAGGATTATAGCGTAATTTCAACTGGAAATTATAATATATTAGAATATATTCTAAAAGAAAAAACATTTCAATTGAAGATTGCAAACAAAATTTGCATTATATATTGAATTTTGACGAGCTTTATAATGTTTTTTGTCATAATCTTCAGTCACAAAGTATAGAATCAATATGAATAAAAAAGTAAAAAGACGCTTCAGAATATACGGAATAAAAATATGCAATTTTCAGGAAGTATAGTCTGATACGTTCGAAGTCTTTTCACGAATATCATTTACATAATTACAAATTTTGCCTTAATCCCCAACGCACAGTGAACCAACCTCGGCTGATTTCGATTGAAATTCACTGATCACAACATCGTTCATTCGTATTACTGCTCTTATTTCACATCAAAGGAAGATTTCAGACGGTCTTTATAGACTGTCTTACATAAATTATATTACGCATGGATTTCACATGCACAGCCACTGTCCTAATACAGCATAGGAATCATCAGAGACGAGACGAAGGCATTTGCTTTTCTGTGTTGAGATTCAATCTCTGAGTCGTGTGGTATGCCGGTCTCTGTTTGGAAGCGATGTCGCACTTACACCCTCGCCTTGACTTTGCTCGTGTGTCTGCATTTATCAAGCCGATAAAGAAGTGCGTGGTTTTAAACGCGCCTATCATATTACCAACTAACTCGTCATATCGCAAAGGCGATTTGACTAATAAAGAACGGTTGTTACAGGTTGTCATTCGACTTAAGTAGACGAGCTTTAGTATTGAGCCTTAGCTTGTGCCGTGATGAACAGACACTTTTCACAAAGCCTACGTATACGGTATCAACTGAATATGCAGAAATTTAATTACATATCTAAATGTAATGTTTGACTTTCTTTCTCGATTATATATAATAAATATACAAATTAACCGTTTTTTAAATGTGTAATGTGAAACAATATTGTCTTGTTCCCTCACAGACGAAAATATATACATGAAATATATATTTAAATCCGATTTTTTGCCGATTTATATATATACAAAATATAAATTTGATATAGAAATATATTTTAAATATATATATATTTAATATACATACATTACATATATATTTCATATGTATTATATATACTTAATATATATTTTGCCGGAAATATATTTTTAGGATCAAAATTATATTTTGATATATATTTTTGAAAGATATTTTCGTCCGCGTGGGGTTACCATAAAAGGAAGACTTAAGAATCTTCTTTTTTTTTAATTTGACCAAACATATTACTGAGTCTCTATTTTTACGTATAAAATTAGAAGTAAAATTATATTATTTTCTGAATTTCTCTATAAACACACCGTCATTACATATAATGACGAGGATGATAGTAAAAATTAATAATAATAATAATGATCATGTTAATCATTCTTTAGAACAAAATGGAATGTAATAAATATTACGTTAAGATACACTAGAAAAAATAACACATAATAAATTAATGTTTAAACAGTAACTTGTAAAGTTACTGTTTAAACATTAATTTAAACAGTAACTTTACAAGTACAGTACACATTTTTCTTTCATTCTTTCACAAGTCAATAAAAATGTGTGTTAAGGATATTGACGCACGAGAACGAAAATGCAAGGACTACATTTAAATTTGGCCAGAACATAGTTAAAATAAACATAGAATTGTCTGATTTTTTCAGGTTGTTCACAGTAAAGAGAGACACTACCGTGTCTTTTGATTAATCGTATCGTCATGGATGAGTTAGAATAGCACCAATATATAACCTTTTCTGTCAACATTTTTTTATATATTAGCGCTACTCTAACTCATACATCAATATATGAATAATTGGATATTTAAATGCTTTATTTTATAAATATTACAGTTGAAAAATCTTAAAAAATTCGGATAATATGAAGTTTATTTAAACTTCATTGTTCTGGTCAATTTTCAACCAATTCTTTCTATTTTTGTTTCCGCAGTTTTGTTTTGTGTAAACAGTATAATTTATTATATGTTAGTTTTCTTAGTGTACTTATATCTTATTTAATGATCGTGGTTTGTGTTGAATATTAAATAAAGTGTGTGTTTTTTTAATTATACCAAACACAATTTACCGAAAAAAATTATTTAATACAATTATTTATTAAAACATTCATTTTAATAAACTAAAAAGTAGAATTATAAGGAATTAACACGAACATCGTAGGGAATAGGTATATGCCGTTATTGAAGACCAAAACGCGGACGCTTGTCACTTTTTACGCACAAACGTTAACGACAAATGTCCTGGGCTAGTAAACACTATGCGCATTCGGAAGCAGGAAGGTCGCGACGCGTTCGTTTCATGATATTTGCATACGAAATTAAACGCGCGTGTTTGCAAACGGTAATGTCGTCGGTAGTGAAAAGATCACCGCCGTAGGCGCATACCGCTCGACTATGAAATTCACCGCGACGTAGGTACGTGCTACGTGCAGATATATCGGCGGCGTTGGTATGCATGTGTGTAGCGCATATACCGAACGACATAACGCATTCTCTGTGATCCTGCCGCTTTAACGAGGATCCGGGGTCTCTTCGCTCGATGAAGTCACGAAACTCTCATCATACACAACGAACAATAAATAAATAAATACATTTGTAATTAATAATTCTTTAGTGCAGTTTTCACGATTTGCTGCAACGTCAAAGTATTGCGATTTTTTTCTCAATTTTGTTTATTTTCATCCGCTCTTTCATGTCATGTTTTGATTATCAATACAATTAAATGAAATGCATTCATATTGAATTCTTCTATTATTAATAACATTTTATTTGTTTCTCTTATTCAAATATGCTGATACATTTTATTAACCATCATGTCAAGATTATTACTTAGATTATTAAAGGTAAAAATAAAAGTCATGCAAAAAAGAGAAAAAGAAAATTTATCATGTAACTCATTTCTAACATATATAATTTAAACAACTCATTTGCTGGAACCATTGAATGCATTTAGCATCGTCAGCAACCACAAATCTGCGCGTAACGAACAAGCACGATAGTCCGTATATAATGAACGCAAGAAAAATTGAAATACCATTTGTAGCCATTATCAAATTCAAAGGCAGTGGCACGAAATGTCGCGATTATATACGCTACCGGTGTTAGGACATTGCTCGACAAGCGTGAAATTCCCGAGTCTGTTGAGAGGGTGGTGTCGATGCACGTAGCCTTTGACGAAAGAGCGAAAGCTCGAGGGCTGCTTTACGCCGAACAAAGGTGTACTTCTGTCCGAAGAGCTTCCAACTGACTCCTGTCCACTAATAAGAGGAGAATATTCTACACCCACGTTAAGTACGCTTGTCAAAGTCTCATTCACAAAATGACCAGCGGTCAGTTCCCAGGCACGCGTTATTGACATCAAACATGTTTTCGGTCTGCAAGAAGCGAACAAACGAACATTCGCGATAAACCACTTATTAAGCCCTCAAACGTCTCCTGTGGTCAGCATAAGATTGCTGGAATAGTCTATTGATGAATGTTGGTCAGCCAAGGCTAATTGGCGTCTTTCTCAAATCGTCGTTGGGAAAAGGGGTTTTTGATGCTGACTATGCTTTCAAAGGTTATAATGCGCCGAGTAGAAAGATCTGAACAGAATGGGTCGGGGCATTTGGGCGTCCCAAAAGAGCACGTGACTGCTGTCCATCATCGTTTTCCAAAGCCGGAACTGTCATGGAAATAAAGGGTGCTAAGGGAATACGAGGATGTTGTTGCGAAGTTTCTTCTCATTTAGGTTCTATTATAGTTTCCCAGGTACCGGGGGTTTTAACAACACGCTTACCTGGAAAATAGTCGTCTGAAATGACTTTGAGGTCATGAAAAGCACCGTAATTGTTTACGCGAAATTGTTATTACTGCGGGTTTTATCTTTACTGTTGACGGTAGATGGCCAGTGGAAGTGCAAAATAGTTTCAGACGAGGATTTGATTTCGAAAATAATGCAGATAATAGCACGGGTTTCTTATCTACAAGCTAAGCTATTTGAGTTTTACGTTAATTTTAATCTGCTTTATTTGAGATTGTTAACGGTTGGTGTGTTTTTAGATCATATTGCTTATTCAAAAAAAATTAATTAAAATTGTGTATAACTGAAGTAGAATTTAGTTCTAAATTAAAAGCAAAATCATTTTTCAGTAATAAAAAATGTAGAATAACATTATTCATAGATCATTTTTAATCACATTTGTAAGAAATTTAGGTTATGTATCATTCGCTTATATCATTTATTATCATCGAATTGTTCTTTTGGATGATTGATAGTTTTGTGAAGACAAGTATGGGGTTACTGTAGAATCATGTGTCGTGAGGAAAAGAAATGTTTTATCACAGCTAAGCTGAATCATACATCAATGTGTTTCAATATTTCTTATATAAGTAATAATTGAAAAATAAAAAAGTATTGTTTATTTTTATTATTGAATAAAATACATAATATAAAATCAAACAGAAAACTTCAATTTCCGTTATTTCATTTATTCGTGAAATATTGCAAGATACTGTAAATATAATTTTATTCAAAATAATAACAACAGTCGAATAAATATCAAAATAAAGTAAAGCTTTTTGTTTAAATCAGTTTTGGTCCAATTTATCATAATTTGCAAAAGAACCCGCCGTAATATCATATCTCGATAAGCAGCAAATCAAATGTAAAACTTCCATTTTTCGTGGTCAATAAACTGACATGATACAAGGACATAGTAGCGTATTAACATCAAACAAACCAGACCTTTGAATGATCGTGATATATACGAAGAACTGACAATAAAGCCTCCTGAGAGGCACGTACATATCAAGATACTCGGCTTCCCTTTGACGTCGTCCTTTGAATTGACCGTCACGTATGTTTTCGCGAGCACCAACTCGTCTTTTTCCAACTTCTTGAGCGTCGGGGCACGCTCGGTATCGACTTACCCCAATTTTACCCCAATCACGTTGAAATGCGAAACCGCCTCGGCTGTTCAAGAGAGACTTTCTTCTTTCTCCCCCATCAACAAAATGTCTCACCCTGCTTTTTCTCCCTTTTGCGTACCCACCGCTGACAAGAAGACATCTTTTTAGAGCGATGATACAGATACGAATAAATATGAAAAATCCATGGAGTGCGTCAACGCGAGCCAAAGTCCTGTTATAGGTGCTTGATAAATCGCGGTCTGTCAGAATTTTTGGGGACCAATTTTTCAGCGAGATTCAAACTCCGGGATGAGAAAAACACGTCGCGAGCATTTTTCAACCAGTCAAATGGAACGAAAAGGAAACGCCGGCGTACCGCATACTCTGACAACGTACATCCGGCACTTTTGTCAAAGAAATCGTTGACGATTTTCGTAAAGTCGGTGATAATGCGATTGCACCTTTCACCCGGTTCAGCCTCATGTGTTTTGACACCGCCCATTCAACTTGCGTACTCATTGTTCAACAAAAGGGAAAGAAGTTCGATTCGCAATCAATTCTCCGCACATATCCGCGCAACTTTTATTGCGCCTTTTTTGTGTCAGCTACGGATGCCTTAATTTGATTAAATTCGGTAGTCGGTTTTATTGTTTCAGGACAATCACTTGCCGCTTTTATATCAAAGTGTACGAAATTAATTAAATAATGTCATGAAAGATAAAGGAATGAGACAACTTGGTTTTTCCCGTAAATGGTTATATTTATTTTTCGAAAAAAGGATGAAAAGTAATTTAATACAAACTGGTAACAGTAAAAAATGCCATTTCGTTAGCTTCTACTGGTGACTATTTAATTGTAATGTCCGGAAAATGTTTTAGCAAAGTGAATGTGTCGTTTAAAATTTTGTTGTGAAGTAAACACAAAAGAAATCATAAAATAAAACATCAAAATGAAACGTTATTTTTTACAATTTCAGTAAAATCACGTTAAATTTTTGACGTGAAAAATTAATAAGCGAATTGTTTCATGAGAATTCCCGCAAGAAAAAACCGTATGTAATATATATCTTTTGTACATTTGTTAAAATAATTTACAGTTATCTGATTACATATTTTCAATTAATACAAATGGATTTTCAATTTTACGCTTACGAATTTATTTTACTGAGTTTGTATAAGTATAAATGTTAATTGAATTTGTAAGCAACTCTCGCTTTCAAATACTATTATCAGGAAAACTTATTTGTACCGACTGCAACATGTGTGAATACGATGCAGTCAATTATTACAATAAATTGTGTTCAATTTAATTTAATGACTATCATTACTGATGCCAAATTTTTTACACATCTATTCAAAGTAATAGTATACCACATAAAGTCATATGCGATATTTTTTGTGACGATATTATGAATTGATTGGGCCTATATTAGTTTCTTGAATTTTATTATTTATTTATTAATACACTGACCACAAAAAAACCGGACAAGAATTTCTTATTAAATTCTAAGCAAAATTCAAACTAACGTATAACTTTGCGATTTTCCATCCGATTTGGATCTTTTCATTGACATTGTTCATAAAAGCCTCGGTGAAAAATTGAAAAAATTTAAACAACTTTTTTTTAACAAGTTAACTTTACGTACTGTCATTGTGAAGTTCATCTTTTTCTGAACAAAATCAAAAAATTAAGTTGTTGATTCGATGGATTTTGAGAAAGATAGAGTAGTTTGAAAAAAAACTCAGTTTGGTGTATAAATCACTATAAAATCCTTTAAAAAAACATGTCCTCAATTTTTGTACGGATCCTTCTGTGAAAGTAGAGGCTTTTATGAACAATTTAAAAAAACGGTGCAAATCGTATGGAAAGTTTGAATTTTGCTTAAAATTTAGTAAAAAATTCTTATCCGGTTTTGTTTGTGGCCAGTGATATTCAACTATTAATATTAAGAAGTTGTTCTGAATTTTTATAGTTATATAAAAATATAACAGTAATAACATATAGTAATATAATGCATTACAATAATCAGTATATAAATAAATAATGAACGGAAATATTCATTCTCCAACCAAAGTGTATATGAAACTACTAACTATATAAACACTATTGAAAGATTATAAATGATCTTACTCAAAGTGGAGTTTATTTTGAAACATGAGAATATACGGAACAAAAGCAAGTGTCATCCACTAGATAGAAAACGTTCTTTACTCGTTTCTCAAGTTTGAAAGATGTGGCGTTAAGCGAACATTTGACCAACCATGTATTGAGAGTAGCGTTTCAAAGAATCGCACAGCATCTTTCCGCTCAATTTAGCGAGTCTTATATCGTTATTTTATATCGAACCGAAATATCAGTCCCTAAAATTTAAGGGTCGATCTATCGAGTAATCATTAGTGTAGCCGTCAAACATTGTCTATTGTAGTGATATTTATAACTCTTACCTGAGGTGCTCAAATACCATTGGAACCCCTTTATATTATTATATGTCATATATGTAATGTACCCTAACTTCACCAAAGGGCGGTTCTGACACACCCTACCTTACCACTGAATCTGTGTTGTATTTTGCTGGACCCCTACTTAGTTGTACGCATAGGGCAGAATAGTCGAAATAAACGATACGTAGAAGATTAATTTTTCGACGAGCAATGTTAATAGTGTCAAATAGATGTCACTTTTTAGATACAGTGGTGTTAATAAATATGTATAGGTATTAGGGTGTTTATGAAAACTTTAATTGTACTTTCAGATTATATATATTAGTAAAATATATAATAAAAATGCTAGTATTATTAGTGATTAACTTAACATCTGTTGCATTGTACGATAATGTTGATTATTTTCTTATATAACGCTGTGAGTCAGAATACAAATGAATCTCTTAAAGTTTGAAAACCTGTTAAAGTAGGTTATTATCATTAATAAAGATTACTAGATATCTTTGATAAATGAACTTGTATACGAATTTGAATTTATCAGATACATTTAATTAATACTTTATTTAACCAATGTTTAATTTAGGTGTTAATTTATAAGATTAAATTGTTATCAAAATAATATTATTCGGTAAATTATAGATTTAAAGCAACATTCTAGCTATATGATTTTCAAAATGTACTTAATTTGCAATTATTTTCGAAGCACAGTTTGCTGCATAAAATCTTAGAGTACTTAAGAAATCAGTTATGCACGTCGTGTGTATAGTATAGATTGCTACACCGCCTCAACTCAAGTTCGCGCAGATGTGTACTTAGCGGCAAAGAACATAAGTAAGGACCGGCCTCATCCAGATACTCAGATTATTACTCTTTTTCTTTCTCTCTTGAACTCATATGACAACTGCGGGTAGTTAAGATCTTATTTTTGTAATAAAAAATAATGGTACAATTACATTTTAATCAAACTCTGTGTACAATTTTGAACTTAAGAAATAAGAGTGAATCAATTTTAAATTCACGGTAATACTAAAACAACAGAGATTGTTCCCAGCGAATCGCACAATTAAGCAATAAGAAAAGACGATAAATCATATTGATACATTGTGATGAAGTATTGAAATAAAAATTTGATCTATCTGAGGATACTTGATGTGTTATTTGAAAGCCATAAAAACATGTAGATGTATAATTATTATGTAGACAGATACAATGAACCGACGTTACTTAATAGTTAATTGTAAAACAACATATGGTACATTGTGTTTAACACTTTGAGTATTTAAAACTAATTTTTTTTTTACAATCAGTCGATATTAATTGCTTGTAATGTGATAAGTTGTATAGGACGTAATTATATGTTCAAACGTATAATTGATGTAAATAATTAAAAAAAGATGCTAGAAAAATAGAACAGATGAAAAACAATAAGATGCGATTAGTATATTTTTTTAAACAATTTCAAAACAATTTTACTTATGTGAATTTATAATAAATAAATCCATTTGATGTAACATTTTGATATGAATAAGTTTCATTAATAAATTTTCAATATTAGTGATAATCTAAAACAAAATATTATGAAATAAGAATGATCTTTCAGAATTCTAATGATTTCATAATAACAATTATTTATTATGAGAAAATGTCAAATAACTTATTCTTATTTTAAAATTATTTAAAAAATCGACCAACTCGATGAATTTTGGTTATTTTAACAAGTCAACATAATTACAAAATACTGAATATATAAAGCACTTGTCAAATTATTTGATTGCTGACTGTCACTTCAAAACAGTTTATTACAAATGAAGACCTATTTCCGATTCGGTGTTTTGAAGTTACGAAAAGGCAGTCCGACAAAAAAATCCTACCAGAAATGCTTTCAAGTTTTTTTTATGAAATTCACTGCCGAGAATATCTCATACGTACAATAACAATGACCCATTTAAACTTGTAATGACGTCATAAGCATCGTGGGAGACTCTCTATTTCCGCAAGAATTTTTTTTTCGTATTGAACCGCGACCTACGCTTGTTTATAATCTGGTCAGCTGTATTTGAATTCATTATTCATCGCTTGACAAATATATTTTTTATATGAGACTCGTTCAAATTAACTTTAAATACCATGATAATATAATTTTCATATTCTATAAATAATATAATTAAATTCAAATTATATTTTAAATTTATATGCGTAGAACGCAGTAATATTATGTATCGTAAAATTGACAAATTATAGTAGTGAAAAATTAAGACAGAGCAAATGTAATGAATAATTAATGTAGTAAACATGAGGCATCATAATGCAAAGCCATGAAACCGTCAAGAGAGTCGAAGAAGTTGCTAGCAGCGATGACGAGTGCAGACTGTATTGAATTCAAAATTATTTTGCAGTGCATTCAATCGCTACCTTTCTCTCTTTCTCTCGCCTTGTCAACATGCTGGCCATTAAACCGAGTACGATACTCTTCAGAAGAAATACACCGCTATATACACCTATGTATTGTAAGTCATAGCAAATAGACCCATTATAAAGCAGGCATCGTTAACGAAACACTTGGCTAAAATCAAAATTGAATATTTAAGCATACAAACATGTTGACGGTTCAGTTCCGCTATATTGTAATATAGCATATATATATATATGTTTATAAAGATAAATTTGAAAAATAATTAATAAATAATTATATATATAAATTTTATTAGTAATAAAATAAAATAATAGTTCTTATTCTCTAACGATTTTTCATTAAAAATTACATTTTCGAAAGATCAAAATAATTAATTGTGTTTCATTATATGCAACATTTACGCATTTAAAGAATATTCTGTAAAATTTTGCATAAAAAAAAAGTTTTACACAAATCATTTTATTTTTCATGATCTCATTTTAAAACTACTTTTTCATATGCACGCAAAACATGAAATAACTCGTACTTGAGCCTAGAAATATTCTTTCGTTGAACAAGCGTACACGAAAATCCAACCTAAATTCAGATCAAAAGATATTCCAAATGTAGTTGTCGCAAAGTACTCACGTAACCTTTTTTTATATATATATTTGATCTAAACTACGAGTTTTGAACCAGAGAAGCGTTCGTGGCGTAGATTACGTACGGGATTGCATCTCGAGCAAGGCTTAGAATTTCAACAGGTGCTTTTACAATTGCGAGGTATGCAGGTATGCAGAAGTAAGCACTCGTTGTTTTGAGATCACTCGTGTGCATACGCGCATACCACTCTTGCGCACACAAAAGAAAGCCCGTATACTTGTACTTGCGCCACTTGAGGGAGGGAAAAAAGCAAGCACACAAGTAAGCCAAAGTTCATGCGTGCAGGATGCCACTTGCATCGATAGTTTTTCTCCATTGATTCACGCTTTTAGGCTTACAAGTGCGTGGGTGTAAAAGCACCTATAAAACCTCGAACGCAAACTATTTTGCGGCGACAAAATTGTTGCACAACATGCTGGTCATTAAAATCAAAACCTAAGAGAAATTCACTTATACGATTTTTAATGATATTGTGACATGTTTTCACTGTGGCGAATATTAAATGGGTTGCATTGTTGAATAACATATTAACTGTACATTTTGGTGGGAAAGTGAATCGCTGTTTTTATACAAGAAAGATGCTTAAAATTGAACCAAAGTGGTATTGTCCGCACGTGTTTATCGTATTGAAAGAGTTTGCTTATACGGGTGAACGTTATATTTAATGGATTTGTATTGTAGGAGATGTTAAATGAGAAAATATTTTGGGGAAATGATATTTGAATATGTTCTTCATTTTAATGAATTGAAATAATACTGTATTTTAAAACCTCAAATAAAATTCTTTTTTCAGATAATATTTTTAAATGAAAGTATTTTAATTTATCAACTGTATTGATAACTTTTTTTTAAAACTCAAATAAAATTAACGTAATATTTATATAAGCTTCTGTTTATATAAATATCTGTTTAAATTCTTATATTTAGAAACAATAATGTATAAGCTCATCTTAAAAGTTTACATTTTGTACTTTCGGAATTAAGTAACTTGTTAACATCATATTCTAAAATGAGTAATTGAATCTTTAGAAGTCATTGTGTTTCAACTGCATTTCTTATGGCATTATTTCCTGTCGGTAGAAAACAACAAAACCGTAATAAGTTGAAACAAGTGAACTTCTACTAATCCGTCCGCTCAAGCGAAATACGGTAAAAGGAAACCGTGATTAGACGTATAACTTGAAATTGATCAACGTTGATGACATAGGCCATTAAGAGACTTCTGTATCTATAATTTCCGTCAAGTGGATGAGTTTGGATATGTACGATTCCTAATTTGCGGTAGCGTTTATTCGAGCGAAAGAAGTGCGGAGAATACGTAACGCAACCGGGTCAATTCGTGCCGAGTCAACTGTACAAGAATCAGGGCCTATTCTTCTTGACGCT
Organism: Gryon sp. ZL-2020; assembly: GCA_022817425.1. Classification (NCBI taxonomy): domain Eukaryota; kingdom Metazoa; phylum Arthropoda; class Insecta; order Hymenoptera; family Scelionidae; genus Gryon; species Gryon sp. ZL-2020. The sequence goes on along the minus strand of JABFPJ010001101.1, from coordinate 6,840 downwards.
CGAGGAGATTAGTTTGCTACGAGCTTTTCCACGTTTCGTAATAAGTCGGAGCTGTGAGGCGCGCGCGAACGAGCGTCGCAAAACTTCTGTTCAGACCAGGGCATCGAGTGACCGTATCCACTTGAAAGCAAAAATAATTCTGTCCCTTCGGGGCGGCTTCGCGTAAGCCCCTTGACAATAGGGAAGATATTTTCTCTAATGAACCAAGACGAGTGTACTCCAGTGCCAATTACACTTCAAGTTTCGTGTTCTCCAGTTCCGCACTACTTGACTTTCGTCATTTCAAAGCCAACGAAACGTCGCGTCAGAAAGAACAGGAGAACCGCACTTTCCTTGTCACTGTACGAATGATGCTTCCTTCCATCCATTCTTTCCTTCGTCCTTTCTCTTCTTCATCCCATTCGATCAATACCGAAAGACGAAAATACAAGTGTAAAGATAAGCCAAACAATTAATTTTCGGGAGACAGGTGCTAGAAGGAGAGTCGATATCATGGATCGATGCGTTTCTTTGCTTCCGCGCGACAATCTCTTCACCCTCATTTGAATATAGTCGGCACTCTTAGTTTCAGCCAAATTAGCGAACGAAGGGAATTCTTGTTTGGGTTGCTATCTAGCGACAGTTTATTTTTAGCAGACAAAGGATTTCTGTCTGGAGTTCTCGTGTTCAAGTGTTCATCGTAATCAATGTAAATTCATGTTGATATACATTTCTGGTCTAATAATTTAATTGACATGAATAATTAGTGGTATTATCAATTAATTTGATTACGTACTGTACTTCAAATATTATTTAGTTATAGTACTGAAGTAATGTAATGTAATAAAATATAATGATGTTGCAGGAAAAAAAATTGTTAAATAATATTGAAATATTTAAGATTTGTATCTTATTTTAAGAAAAACTAATTAGATTTTTGAAGACTAATTGTCATAATAATAATGCAACAACTTTAAATGCGATGATTTGAATAATAGCTTTACTTGTAGCATGAATGCGTCAAGAACAAGACGTGCTGGCGCAGACATTGGACAAGCACTCTTGTCTTAGAGTAGTAAGACGATGCTGGTTCATCTTAATTTAACGTAGATTACGCAGATCACGATAAACTAAGCTGATGGGGTCAGTCCGGACGATCCGTAAGCCGCGATTAACGGATTTAATTATGGGATCGTGTCCGCGTGGAGGGAGTTTGAATTCGTGGCGGTCATTATAGAAGCCCCTCGCAAACCCGTATTCTCTGGCATACGTGAAATACAACTGACACACGTTTGATTCGTGTGTATACGACGTACAAGATAGGCAGATGCTGTACATACGGATTAACGTACATACTATGTACATACACTCACGTGAATGATCAATCTACACCCTTCAATAGCGTGGGTGTACGTGTACGTGCACGCACTAACACACGCGAACTCATAATTGCCCCCTACAAAGGCGTACATGCCACGATTCGGTGATTTGCCTTTTGCAATACGAGAGGTAATTACGATCGTGACTTCGGACAAAAAACCTGCGCTTTCGATCTTTTTGACTGTCCGGTTGATCGCTTTCTCCGCATTTTTTGCTTAGTGCGGGAGGATAATAATGTGAGACCCAAAGGGATAGTGCGATGATGCAAATTTCGTACTTTTATGCATCAAACAAATTTAGTCGTTATTCAAACATTTCCAACTAAAAGTAACATGAAGACAAAGATCACTATTATATTTTTCATTACTTGTTTTTACTTGTATTTAATTATAAAGCATTTTCTAAATTACTTCATTTTGTTTTACGAAATAGCTTTCTTTTTTTGTAAATTTGAAAAAAGGAAAATTACTTTAAACATTGCAGTCATACATCCAAAGCTGCAAATTTAGTTCTTCTGCAATCAATGAATACGATTTTAAATATAATAATTTGGAACAGTTGTAGTAGATTTTTTTCGTTTACAAAAGCAATTAAATGTTATTAACAATCTGTTTAATTTCAAAGATAAAATATACAAACAGAGAAAATATTTAAATACATAAAAGCAATAGAAATATTCATGCACGCATGTGACTATAAAAGTTTATTTCATACAGACACATAAAGTTGATTTTTTTATTGTAAACAATTTCAATATTCATTTAAAAGAGCGGTTAAGTTAAAGGACCGGACATAAAAATGTACATAAAGTGGTGTGCTTGTTTTATAGTGCATAGACCGACAAATCAAAATAAATGACATAAAATGATCTATAACGCAATTTTATTCACTCCCAAAAAATGTTACATTAAAACTACTCGACTGTAAAACGGTTTTGTTTTCGGTTTATCACGTATTTTTTGATTAATTATATTTTTTGTATTTTTTTTAAATTTAATTTAAAATAGATTTTCGAATAATAGTAAATTTTTGTACCAGAGTGGGACAAATAACTACTTTTACCACTCGTAATTATTTTATTATGAACGCAGTTGTATTTCTCAATTTTTTAACCGTCTAAAGTGCAATATTTTTCACGCAAAAACAATTTTATAATGAATGCTTTTGGATCGATTGTTGACAAATAATTGAACTTTTTCATTTTTCAAAATGAAACTACGAAAAGTGAAATATTATCAACACAATTCTCATCATCCCATGTAATCACAATTTCAATTCGTCAAAAATACTGCAACGAGAAACACAACGATACAATCAGTGATTTCATAAATAAGCGTCTAACACACAAACGCACACTATTGCAATTGGACATCGAGTTTCATAAAAACAGTCCCTTTTATCGGGTCATTCATTTCTCATTGTCAGAACTTGTCATTGCTGATAACAGACAAACTAGTACAACGTCACCAAGCGCACGAAGTTTAATCAAGTTTATAATTAAATCTCAAACGCCGTTATATAGGCATGCGAGCGTGCAAAGGCCTTTTCACGGTGGCTGATATTAGTGACAAAAGCAATCGATCAAAAGTACCAACGCTTACGAATCGTCTCTATACGTAATGCGTGAAGAGAATCGTCCGCTTATGTATGTATCCAAAACCATTAGCGTTCCGATCATTTGTTACTGCCTGGTATACGTTTCGTCTTTATATTGATATCTTTTTTCACGCTTCTACGGTTTTGCAAGGAACTTAAGCGTATTAACTTACACGTATTTATCTATTTGATATTTCTTCAAAAAAATATCCTCGCGTGAATGCATTGATTGAATGTCTCTTGAATAAATTGAATTAACCAACCGCTGAGTTGTTTTCATTAATAAAACGTTTTGCTGACAATATAAGATGGCACATTTTTAATGTTACGGATTTCGTTAACATTTATTTGAGAATTGCTATTTTTGGATTCAAGCATCTATTTTTTATTTTAAAATAAAATCAATTTCTAAAGAAAGAAATATTTTATCTCAGCTGCAAGCAATATTTTTCTGTGTCTAAATATCATTACAAAAGTTATGTAATTTATTATTTTATTTTACAAGATTTATATAAATATTCAGTATTTTGTAGAATTATGAATGATTAATGCAACGATATGGTTCTTAAGTGGTAAGTTTGTCCCTTTTGTCCGGCATAGAGTACCCTCACAAGGGGTAATTTTGCCAAGACAGCCAAATGTTACACTTAATTGAGACTCGACGTAAATGAAATCACAGCCAATCTAACGTTATGCAAATGCGCGGTAGCGATCTGGTCAGTTTTGCATACGAAGCAAAGGAAGGATGATACATATACACAAGAAACTCAGACACGTGTTGCTATGTATACGTGAAGTGTACACGCGCCGTCGGACCCAAGATCTTCCGTGAAAGCCCGTAGCTATGGTTCGTTTGGTGGCACTCCGTTAGCGGGGACTCCAAAGGATTACATTATACAACTCATATTGCCTAATCTCGAAACACTGTCTGAGAAATGGCTTCTAATTTAGAAACTAATATTCGAAGCTAATTTCAAATTGATTGATAAAATCTGAAAACGTTTTTACAATTGATTATTAATTATATGTATGTGACAACTTATTTACCTTATTATAATAATATTGATAATGCAACTTGCAAAAACATAGATATTGCAGAACCAAAATAAAATAAGAGTGACATAACTTGAAATACAATTAAGTGCTGTTTCAAATGAATTTAATTGAATTTGTATGAAATTTTGAGTTCATTGAATCTTGTTCAGCATTCATGATATTTTTCTACATTCGAACTATCAAAACTCGGGGGAACGCCCACATTGACGGAAATTGTTTTAAAGGGTAAAACCAACCCTCAAACTTGAGTATGTTAAGGGGTGATTTTCTATTGTCACGCGGAAGTTTCCGACTAATTTGAACGAAACGCACGTCTACAGACTCGTACTAATGAGTACAAGTAGCGGCGAAATTTAAAATTGTGAAACCTGAAATTATTTTCTTACAAGTGCTGCACGTCGACGTACGTGACCCATCGAATGAAAAAGAAATTAAACAACCATACACATAGCTTTCATACAATTTAACAAACAATAAACAAACTCTCTGAATTTTCACTGAAATAGAATTCATGTTTCATAAATTACGTAAGTTAAATAACTCATCAAAGTACGTATGTGAATCAACATAATTGAATTACATTACAGATCTTTAAATTTCACCAATTTCCTGGCTTAGTTAGAATGAAACTACAAGTATATTACATCAGAATCTCGTAGTAAATAGGTATGATTTTTATATACGTATATATGGATCATAAAATAAATTTAAATTGAAATTGCAACATGTTAAACATATCTTGAAATAATATTCACTTTAACATTTCTATTTCAATTGTCTTAATTGTTTCTAATAATTGGCTTATTTAGTTTTAGCTTATCTAGTTTAGTAATTAGCTTCTAATTATTCCTTTTTTGTAATTATTTAAGTAGTTTACATGGATAATGACTTTGAATCTCATTTAAAGCTTTTTTGGCTTTGTACTTTCGTTAAAGCCCATAAACAGTCTGTGAAAAAGCGTATCACTTTGACGCATCTCATGCACCACTTAGACGTCACCAATTCACTTTGCACCGTTTCGAGTTCACCGCCAATTCACTAGCGTGCATCTCCCCAACCAATCTCAGTGCAACGAACACATGTAATTTCGTTTGCACACGCAGCTCTGCTTTTGAGTTGTGGCATTGTGCATAACTCTTGTTGCACAAAACACGACACGATTTCGATGACTCGTTTTTGCCGAGTAATTTCACGAGATGACACCTACTTCGGGCTGTTCCGGATAAAGTATCGTCTTCATTTCAGGCATGCATTACTGCCAGACGTAACGCAACCCCTTGACAATTGTTGTGCCTTTATCGTAGTCAACGACATTACGCAAAGGGACACGCACCCTCTGATTAAAAATTCTCGCGTGGTTAAGCCGTCGATAATAATCTTCCCTAACCCTTTCCGGGCCCATGAGGTTTATATAGCACGGCCAGAAAACGATTTACTTACTCGGGATTCATTCGTTGTAAATAGCGTAAGGTCAGACACACCACACAATGCTCATCGTAAAAACTAGGGTTCCTTGCATTGTTCCTTAGTTTTGTTCAGCTTCGGGTGTAATGATGAGATTTACGGTCTTTATTTATTAAGTGACCTTTCAGTTAACACCTTCATATGGTTTTAATCATTAATTACAATTTGACAGTTATTTTTCTTTATTTCAATTGGTTTGATTAAAAGTTGTACGTTTGTTGATTAATAACATATTTAAATAATATATGAACTCGAACAATACAGTAAATAAAATATTTAATAAGCGTTAGGTTTATTAAATATTAACATTTATTAAAAATAAATTTGATAAATTATCATTTAATGATCTATTATAATTAATATTAACGTAGTATTTTTTACCAGTATATAATAATTTAGTCTAACGTTTAATGAATATGTATGAAAATTAAAAAGTAAAAAATACTCACCAATGATAAATATTATTATATGTGTCACGCAATTTCTTACCAGTTTCTTCTTTGCTGAAAAATTAAAAATGAATTAAATTAAAATAATGCATTACATAGATTACGAAGTTATATAATATAATTAAAAACCAGCATAGTTAATATTCATTTTATTCGCTTGAACTAACCCGATCGATATTTACCACCATTAGTTAAATTCCAATAATCATCATTCATTATCTCTCTTGCTTTATATATATATGTATTATTATAAATTATACTCAATTTAAAAATGATTACTCAAATATTTTTTCTGTGATTACATCAATTCATCATTCACGTGTACATTAATATTACATTTATTGCGGTCCTCTACAGCCGTGCAATAAAAGGAGCAATAGAGCAGCATTAATAGCATAAGAAATGTCACACACGCGGTCAAACTCAGCAAAAGCCTTCAGTATCAACGCTCAAAGAGTATTATATTACTCCAACTTGGCATGTTTTTCGGCACTCGTTGAGTGCTCTTTGAAATTAATTAATTCATATTTCATATTAACGCCTCGTAGATTACACGAATTCCAATTCGTAGTGTTACTTCAAGCATAAAGAGAGTTACGAGTGAGAAGGCCAGCAGCGGGGAATACAGAGGGGTAGAAAACAAGTGAGATACAGAATCGCGCGACCACCCTCGAAATTTCTAATAAACCTAACGACCCTCGTGATTGAAAGTAACATTTCAGCGAACTCCGCGGACTTGTATTCAAATAGTCGGTAATTCAAAATAATTGCAATTCCCGCATACAAATTAATCAGACTCGGGCCAACCATATATAATATGGTTGTGGTCCGTGGGGGAGGGAGGGGGGGGGGGTGGTAGTTTTTGTAGCAATAGATATGCTAAAGCGAACAATAAATACATGGGGTCAGATTTCAA
>JABFPJ010001100.1:0-28859 GCA_022817425.1 Gryon sp. ZL-2020 | reverse complement strand
ATAATACAAATTGGCGCGTACTTGACGAAAAGCGCAAAATGTAGACTGCGGCCGTGGATAGTTACTTGTTAAAAGTAAGTTATTGTTATCCCCCCGTAACGTCATTAATAATGCGTTATGTACGTATTATAGTTAGCGTTAATTGAAAAGTTACGAAAATTATAACATTCCTTAGACTTTATTGAATTGATGAAAAACTTGTGCTTTATATATTCGAATACCTTTTCACCGTTGCTCTAATTTTAACATTATTATATAATGTTATAACAAAAGGAAATAAAATGTAAATTTTGCCTTTAATATATTTTGTCCAAAATTAATCAGAATAATTAATGATTAACTAACTAAACAAATTTTATAACAAAGGAAAATAAAATATAAATTAAAGCTTTAATATATTTTATCAAAAATTAATACTAATAATTAATGATTATTTAAATAAATAATGAAAGCGGTTAAATTAGAAGTCGAAGAAAAAAAGTCAATCAATGCAAATAATATATTAAGCAATTCAATCGATGTTCAATCATTTCCAAGTGTATTTAAATATTTCAAAGAATGAAAGAGGAAGGCTGCAATTTTTTCGGGTAAATACAAAACAGACTGCTGTTTGGAATAATTATATTACTTTTTGTTAAGTATTTTTTGTCGAGCAAATTGCAATTCAATATCGTGTAATTTCAATTGCCTATAAATGCGCGTAGCTACACATTAAAACTAATTCTAATTTATTTGGTTGAAAATACATTTTTTTTCATCTTTTTTGCATCGCTATTCATACACATTTATCTCCTCGAATTGCGCACCGTCAATTTTCTCAAAATATCTTAATTTGCCGGCGGGCGTCAGGCTTCTCACCTGAAAGTTTCATGCTGCGTATTCGTTTAATTGCAGTGTATCGATGAAAAAAAAAAAAAAAAAAAAAAAAAAAAAGTATATGAGAGAGAAGACGTAGGCGAAACGCGTCGAGTTCATAAAATATAAAGACCATAATAAAAAAATTGTAACAAAAAGCGTAGTCCAAAAACAGTCGTAAATGTGGAGTTACAGTACGTAAATTGCATAACAGGAAGATTGAATTAAAATTCGATTGTACTTTTTGTACTTCTATCTAAGGATAATACATTTTTATTAACGATTCAATGGTTTCAATCAACTCAAGCAATTCTGATTATTTCATTTAATGAACGAAACTTTAGAAAATTATTGTACTTTTTATATACGAAATATAACATTATATATATATATATATATATATATATATATATATAAATTTAATAAAATTAACAAAATTAATTATTTATTATAAAATAAAAAATGAATAATTAAGAAATATTAATTGATTAATTATGAACAAAAAATATGCATAAAATATTCTTATTCTTCCCTCTTTTTCTTTGTTTCTTTTCATGAAATTATACCTTACCATGAATTGCCATGTGTAGCATTAATTTTTATTTTCCTCGCTATTCGAAAGATAGCAATTGGATCTATGTGTTTACAGTTCCAGAGCTTTGGCGATATTCCTTTTCGTGTTTTGTAAAAAACACGCTACTCTTCAGCTTTAGTGTACGGTAATAATCGTTACGCTCCAAGTAACTGATACCAACGATTCAAGGAAAAAGCACCCTGTAAAATTGCACAAGTTGATTTAGATTATAAATAAATGTTTGTTTGGTGTTTTGTGTTAACAGACCGTCATATTATCCATAAAAGCCTTTAGCTTATTAGCATCTAAATGTTTTTATTTTATATTTTCATTGTGTTCATTTTGAATGGTAATTATTCAAATATTGCAATTTATTTTTTTTCTTTCACTTTTTTTTCATTGATCTGAACATTATGTGGTTAAAAAATGTCGCAAAGCTAAAGGTTGACATATTTTATCTGTTGGAATTTGCTGTGAGATTTATTTATTTTTTGTGCGCTTCTTTTTTTATGTGAAAAAACATCAAAGCATTAAAAAATATATCGTGTAAAAATAAATTTTTCAATAGTTATAAACAATTTTCTAATCATGTGAAACTGTACAAAAATTGTATACTTCTGCAAAATTTTCTAAATATAAATTATATTATTATTATATTATAACAATTTATTGTTATAATAATAATATGTTTTCTTTGATTCAAACGATGTATGATTTTCGCGCCAAAATATTATACATGAAATTAACCGCTTCAATTGATAACTTCAAGATAATTAAATTCAAAACAAAAAGAAAATATAGAAATCATATTTCCAATATCCAATATTAAAGTTAGTTATAAACCTTAATTATAATGCAAAATATTGGATATATAACAAACAAGAAAATTACAAATAAATCACAGGTAAAATATTTCAATTAATAATAAAATTTAGATAAAAGTATACTATGGTAAAATTATAACCTACAAATCAAATTAGAAAAATATTGTAATTAAATATTAGTTATTGTTTATATAAAATTGTTATTAATTAATGCAAATTTATGATTTCACAAAAGTGTTAACACTAAATATATAAATTATCTTTATAATTTTTATAAATTTTAGTTCTGATGAGGAAAAAACATATTTCGAAACGTCAACATACAAGACTTTTTATTTGGGAAAAAGAAATTAACACATAAAAATTGAAAGAGGAATAACACTAAATCTATCCTCTTTATAATAATAATTAATACTTAAAATACGTTTTTATTTTATTTTCTCTTGTCATTAAAAATGTATATTGCAAATATATTGATAACATATATTTGTAATGTTGAAATAATAAAATGAAAATACATCAATGATATATATTTTTTATGCTAAGATATATAATATTTCTACCGACATTATACAAATGATACACTTGATTTATATTTTATAAAAATCATTCGTTGAATCATTATAAACATTAAATGATGAAAATTGTGCATGAAATGTATACTGTAATTTAATATATATAGAGAGAGAGAAAGAGGGAATTGCATTATTTTATATCAAGTTTTATCATTAAAGATAAAAGCATTCGGAACTGAATAAATGTAGCAGATATTCGAACATGTTATACTTTAAAGTAATATAACATCATTACAATATTTAAAAACAAATAATAGTAATATAACCGTGTACCAGAGAGTGAAGGAAATATTACATTTCGAAAATATTTATTTCAATGATGAATAAAATATATGTATTTTAAAATATCATGTCTGCATAAGCAACGTTCGTAATTAAAACAACTTTTTAAGCTACGTATTAATCAAGATATACGAATTTAAGGCAATAACTCAAATTATTTTTATACATTGAAGATGTCTACAAATTATATATAACAAGTAAAATCTTTTTATATTAATAATATACAATTTAAAAAAAGTACATTAAAAAATGCAAAAATTTACTTGATAAAATCAACAATTTATGTTATTCCTTTTTTTTATTTATGAAATACACTTTTTTTAATTAATGAATATACAATTGCAAAATAAAATATTCACAATTATGTAAACTTCTTAATATATAGCGTACCATAACATTGAAGTTTTAATTGTTTTTAGCCGGTATTCGATTCATTAATTTGATTCTCGTAATTGACTTCATTGTAAAATCACAATTTGTTTATTATTAACGTTACACATAATATAACGTTTAACAAGAATCTATCACAACTTTCTTCATTTAAAATGTAATTTCCACATAATTATAACTTAAAGATAACAAGACAAACAAAATGAAATATAATAAACTTTGTTCAATACCAAATTCTCGATTTACCCAATTGGGGCCTTTTTGATCACACATATAAATTAATCCACACTCGAAAACTCGTGACAGTTCTAAGATATTTTGTCTTTGAGATGCAATAATAATAATTTGTCGACTACCTTGTTCAACAACATTGATACTATTGCATCAAAACTTCACTCTAAATAAACAAAACAGTAAACAAACAGAAAGAAGAACAAAAATGCATGAACGCAATTAAAAGCGCGTATTTGTTTGTCGTGGTTGCGTTTTGCGTTGTTCGCGCTTTCGCGCGTCGTGGAGGACTCGAAATTTTCAAGCGTGTTTTGCGTCCGAAAGAGTTTTAAAGGAGCATGTATATAGATATATATATATATACACACATATATATATATACATATATATATATATATATATACATATATATATACATATATATACACATATAAATATATATATATATATTTGTGTGTGTGTGTGTAAGTAATGGAGCACACAAGGAGGGGACCAGACTGGGTCCTGCAATCAGTTTTGTCTTTCCGTCCTTCTCATTCTCTCTTTTTTTACTCCTTTCGTGCATTTTATCTCTGTCTTCTACGTTGCAACTCGTTCGTCCTTCTGCGCTCGTTATTTGCGTCTCTTTCTAACTCAATATAATCTAAGTTTCTTCTTTTTTTTGTCGCAGTCGTCGTGGATCTTATTGCTGTGACGCATACGGCCACGCATCATTGTATACCAGGTGTTCAAAAGGACTCGTGTGAAATAAGGAACTCAACAGTATGTGACCTGGAGTGTTACATATGTCGATGTTATCCTGCGCCAAAATGACGGCTTTGTGAAGAACTCGCTTCGGGAGGATGAGTGCTTTCATTTGATGGCCCAAGAAATTTGACTTCGCACGTTGTCGAGTACCTAATAACTTTTTTCATGCAGAGACTCTTTTGACATATCTTCTTTTGTTTGACTCACAAAAAGTATTAGATTTATTATAATATATCAAATTGCATTTATATACTTTTTTATGTTCAAAATAAGTAGTCAGTACTTTTTTGAAAAATATGTTTAATTAATAAAAATATTCTTTATTGTATTGTTCTTTTTAATATTAATATTTATTACATTTCAAATATAAAATTTATTTTCTGAAAAACGCACATTTTTAATTTGATCTAGATTTGATACATATTTTTTATGTTTTTATGTTAAACAATTTATGATGTATTTCAGTATATTTGAAAACAGTAATTTACATGCTAATTATTTAAAGATTCAATATTTTTTTAATATTGAAAAAAATATTAAAACATTTTGATATACAGAACACTGCTTTAATGTTCTGTAAATAATTTGTTTAAATTTACGTAATTTTAATTAATAATCGCAAAATTAAAAATATTTGCATGAATGCATTTACAATAATTGTTCATCATTTTATTATTTTTGTTCATACAGTGGAATGTCTCCATCTTGCTTGCTCCCCCGTTGAAAAATAATTGTCCAGTTTGCCTGTATGGGTCGCTTTGTTGGTTCATTGGTTCCTCGGAGCATCGGCCTCAGCAAGGTCCCTATTCTTCTGTCTAATTACGTCGCAACGCGTAATCGTTCGCGTCAATTAGGGACTTTTTCAAATTCGTTGACGGAGGCGAGCGGCGCGACAGGCGACCGACAGACGTATTGCGATTAGCGAAACGTAGCAAAAATGCAGCTTTCCTTGTCGTCCTTTACTCGCGCGATTCTAATAAAAATGTTGCTATTATTTTTTTTCTACCGTTAATGAAAAGAAAACTGTAACGTCATTACAAATAGGGATAACGTCAAGAGGAAATAATTTGCATTCAAATGTAACTTTCTTTTTGAAGCTTTTTTCAATTTATTCACAGAAAAAAATGTATTTTGAATAATTATAACAATGAATATCAATAAACAATAAGAAAATTCTTTTTTATGTATATAAAAATATATATATATTTTACATACAAATATATTTTAAATATATTTTTAATATATATTTAAATTATATTACATCTTTATTATTTTTTGTATATATTCTTGAAATATATAAATAAAAAAAAAGTAAAAATATATATTTTTGTCTACATTTTTACCGGAAACATATTTTCGTGGGTTTTAAGATATGCAAGTTTTGATAAATAGAGAAAAATGAAACTTGAAAAAAGAATAAAAAAAAATATTAGCACTGTTTGATAAACGAGAATTCTATTCGTAATTATTTGTGTAAACCAATTTTTATCGTATAAAACAAAGAAGACGAAGGAAAAGAAAGAGAAGAAAAGTAGGAAAAGCAAAGATATGTCTTTTTCAAATTGTAATCAATTTGATGAATTTGATGGGACCGTATTGAGACCGCATTGAAAAAAATCGTAAAAATACAATAGAAATCTTAAAGATATAAAGCAATTGTGAAACAGCCCCTTTGCCTGCTGCCCCTTTGCTTTCAGACTATCCCATTAAGGGAACTTTCAGTAGCGTAGCATAAGAATAGGCGGACGGGTGCATTGAGTAGTGGCCACCTGAACAGGAGCGGAATCGGCAAGGGGGAGGGGAAAAACAGGTTCAAGACATATTGTGGTACACTGGGTGATTGTCCTTATTGTATGAGGGTGAAATAATAGGATTTAAAAGTGATACATCGTTTATGTAATTAGTTCAAATTATTTTTACAAATGTAATTTGATTTTTATCAAAGGATTATTTTTCGATTATAAAATTAATAATGCAATTCAAAAAAAATGTTTTTTTCAAAAAAGTGAAAAATTGTAATTTTCCATAAATGAAAAAAATTTACTTTTTCAAAAAAGGGAAACTTCTTTTTTATAAGTAAAAAAATAAAAAAAAAATTTTTTTTATTAAGATTTTGATTATATAATGTAACATGTAAAAGACAATAGGAAAAAATGTACTTATAATATATAAACAATATAAAATGAATAAAATTATGTTAATAATAATTTTTCACTCAGAGTTAAAATTCATTTTATTTAAACAAATTATTTTTTTTTTCAATAAGTGAATATTCCCTTTAAAAAAGTAAAATTTCACTTATTTGAATGTTCACTTATTAACTTTGCAAATATTATTTTGCAAGGTTAACAAAAAATATTCAAAAAAATAATATTCATTGAATAACTGTTGATTGAATAATTTTGCCAAATTTTGAAGCAATTTAATTCTGAGGTCATTCACTAGTTTTGTGACAGGATGTTTAAGATTTATGCTAGTTGATGAATTCGAAAAAAGGTGACCGTCTGTGGACTTTTGTTTGCGCCATGTGCCAAGTAGAAAATGTGACAAACCGAATTCTGGCCCTGACTTATATATCGAATGTTAAATTGTTTTTATTGGGATCTGGTATTTGTCATACACGTGTGTTTGCGATGTCCTTTAGATTCGCTTCTAGAAAATGTGTTGCGTTGTTCATTGACGTATTTTGACCTCAACTTATTACAAACAGAACCTGAGTATATGAAATAAAATTAATCACCGTCTTATTGTTAAATAGAAGATCAATACGAATGGTCGAATTTGTGGAATTTTTATATACATAGAAAAGTGTGTTTGTCCGTGTGTGTGTGTGTGTGAATATGTACAGGAAGGGAAAAGGGAGAGGGCGTATGTATCTATGTTCACTCGGACGAGATTAATCGTGAGAAAAATTGATCTTCCTTTTTTGGCCTTTAAAGTCGAAGAAATTTATGAGGAGGTATTATTTTTTTTTATTTTGAAAAGGCAGAAGGAAGTTAAAAAATAGCATCGCGTTTTTCTAAGATACGAGTACATAATAAAAACAACTTTTATATTTTCTGATCGTATTTTACGTTTCTGGTAATAGCGTTCGATACAAAAATATATATCAATTACTTCTTAACTTCGATTAATTATAAAGTTTCCAATAAATGATGAAATGGGTACAAAAGTAAACGATCGCGTACAAAAGAACGAAGTAGACTTTTTTTTATATTTCTGCATTAAAAGATTTTTTCCCATACAAATAATATTCAGTTACAAGTGAAGAAGTAAACCATTAACGATTACTTTGTTTATTTTTAGTTGTCTAATGGAAGATCAGACGAAAAAATGCCAATATAATAAATATTCTTTAGAGTTCTACTCTTAAGGTAAATACTTTTATAAGTTAAATGTGAATAAATAATTGCTAAGCTTATTATATATATTTATATTATTTTAAAATATTTTTAGTTATTTTTTATTTAACAAATTCTTTTATATGTTTATATATTTATATTTTAGTTATTTAGCTATTTTAACACAATTTCATTTTATTTTATTTATCTTGCTTTATTAGATATTATCCTATATTTTGTTGTTATTTCTTAATTTATTTAAAAAAATTGAAAAATGTTTAACAAAATTTTCTCATATTTTTTTAATTAAAAAATGTTATTTAACTGCAAAGCATACTTTTATTATTATTTATAACGCTTTTAAAGATCCGACTTTTTGTATCGAAGAAAAGTCACGATTTTCCGTCAATTGTACGGCATATTGTCTCTTCGACGAAAAAAAGGCCCCTTCAATTTCCGCCAATAAAGTCGTCGAAACTGTGTCTCGCGCAATAAATGTTTACGATGATTAGTGCTTTCGGATGCAACGAAAAAAAAGACAAAAAAACGAAAAAAGGAAAAAGAAGTGGCGATCGCTACGAAACACTTTGATGTTTTGGATGAAAACATTGTAATGACGTGACTATAAACTAAAGTACGGTAAACGTTTGATTGTCGTAATAAAGAGTGGAAAGGAATGGTCGGGGCGACTTTTGTGCGGCGCTTGATTTTCATACACTTGTTTCACCTGCGGGTAATGTGCTTCGGTAGGGAACGAAAATGATTCGCATACCTTAATTTTTGTAAGTTTACAGGCTTGTTTTTTACAACCCGGGGCGTTGCTCGAAATGTCGTGCATTTGCCGCTAGAGCGACAGGTAGGAAACCTGTCCATCCCCGGCGTCTTCATTGTAGCGCTTAGATATATAACTTCGAGGGAGCCCCCGATCTTCCAAATTACAGGGGAGTCAACATTTTTTAAGACCAAAAGGGGGCTCAGAGTACTGGGCCGGACTCGTCAAATACGCTCGATGCATTTTTTTTTTTGGTTTTTTTTTTTCTAAAAGAACAAGAAGAAGATAGTTTCCAAACTATACACATATTATTATGCTTATGAGGATCACACAAGCGAAGGTGTTTGGGAGAACTTGTTTGCTCAAACGATAATGTGTTTTGGCGAAATGTATTCAACCTTCGAAATACATCATTTTTTCAAAAATGGAATTTACTCTCATAGGTCAAAATTAAATGTAGCTACCTGTGATGATAAGTAGGTTTTACATAGATTATATTCTATATATATATATATATATATATATATATATATATATATATATACATATGTTAGATTTGAAAATGTATGTACGTTGGATCTGATTACAATAATATTTTTAAATGCAACTTGAAATAGAAAAATATGTTGTTATTAAATTGTAAAGAAAAGGGATTTTTTTAGGTCATAAATTAAAAGGTTAATCCGATTATGGTTTAGAGCTGTATGTACAAATCACTGATAATTTTAAAGGCAACGTATTTACGTAAATGTAAGTCAAAACACTGAAGAGAAACAGGTGTATTTATTTTACATGCTTTTGATGGAAAAGATAAGAGACATGACCTTTAAATAAGATAATTTTTTTAGGGTTATTTCTTTCAGTACAATCTCTAAACTAATAAAAAATAAGAATGTAATAATAAGCTAATAAGAACTTGAAAATGTTTAATTCTTAAAAAGAAAGTGTTCTTTTTTATTTTGCCGTTGAATTTTTAAGATAAATATTTCGGCTAAGAGATAATAATGAAACTTTGAAAACACTCTCGTACTTTCTAAAAGCGTCTATAAAATTTCATAGAATTTATTATGTTTTGAAATAATATTTACAAAATAAATTCATATTTTTATTTTATAAATAAAAAAAAAATACTTGTTTTAAATTGTATTGATTCTATCAATTGTAGTTTTAATTAATTTTTTTAATTAATTTATAATTTTCTAATGTTCAGAACTTTCATATTATTATTTATTTATTGTACAAACATTGAACAAAATTTGTATTTCCGGTTTTTCATTTGTCCGTTAAACATATGTATTATGTATAAAATAATTTTGAAGATTTTTACGGTACATTTAAAATAACCATATTACAAAATTAACTGTTCATTATTATTATTACATATAATGACCTTTTGTTTATATAGGTATACCTGACCATGTTAATTTCAATATATAAACAATAGTTTAAAACTTGTATAAATATAATTATATCGAAAGGTAAATTTATTTACGGACATTTGGGATAATGAATAAAAGTAAAGTGATTATGTCGATAAGATAAATAAAAGATAATCCATTTCATGTTGTTTTCCAAATGTAAGAAAGTGAACAACTCTCTTAATGAACTGGAAAATGAACTATTTCGAAAAAATTAACTTCCTTAATTAATACTAAATTGATTTGTATTTACATTTCAAATAATATGATTTGCATTTGTTTAAACGAAAAACAAAATACTGACTAGTTTATGTAACAAAGTTTGTTCTTCAACATTGTAACAACAGCGAACAACGGAAATCTTGAAAAATGTTTCGACCTTTAAAAGGTGTGATATACGAATGAATGCAAATATTTATCGAACGGCCGCTTCTTTGTCCGCAAACGCACTCGAAAAATCCGTTTTTGCGAGTCAATTGTCGAACAATTCATCGCATTTATTCTAAAAATAAATAACAAGCCAGCTGTTTAATTTGCCGGCGCAAAAAAGTTATTTGTTTGCAGTCTGCACTTTGAGAGGCGCAGTTTGTCAACATGCGAGTTTCTAATGAACACCTCGACGTCATTCGGGTGATAGAACGCGAGTCACCTCTCGCGTTTTTTGTATCTACTTTTTTTCTTTTTTATTTTTATTATTCGTCCTCTCTCTTTTTCCTTTTTCCTCGGCTTTTTTTTTGTTTTATTTTTAATTTTCGTCCCTCCTCGTGTCCCGTTTGCCGACGTTCATTGTGCGAGATTTTTGCCACGCGATTTCGCCGATACCGCGTTTTGGCATTTCGTCCTTCTTCCATTCATCTGCCCGAGTCGATTCATGAAATGTAATTGCTAATACGACTGGTAAACGCGGCCCTCGCAAATTCTACCTTTGCTGAATGGACTTTCAATCGGCTTTAAAACCCTTCCGACGTGCGAACATATTTATCGAGATGAAATATGAAAAGAAAAAAAAAGCAAAACAGAAACAACAACAAATGTAGAACAACTGTAACTTTAAGGACCTGCTTCACTTTAATTGTTTTATTTATATTTTAATTTTTAGATAACTAAAAAAGTTTTTTAAAAATAAGAAAGAATTGCATTTTCTTTAGAAGATATTTTTGGGAGATAAAAAATGGACAGAGGATAGTAGTCTTAGGTTTCTAAATTGATTACCTTGAGAAAATATTAGATTTAAGTTTAAAGTGTACTTAATTATTTAAAGTAGTTCGAATGGAAATGATTTAATTAAAGTGACTGATACTTTTCAGTAAGTGCTACTGTCGAGATAGGAAGGTACTTGAAATAAACGTGACGTTATAATTGTGTTACTTACGTTTACTTTCATGGAATTTGAAATGAAATGTTTGATAATTGAAGAACTGTATTTCACGAACGAAAATCTATTTTAATATCTATTTTGGCTTACTGTTTTTTAACTCGTTGCACATTTTAGAACTACTGCTTGTCTAATTGTGTATCTCTGAAACCAAAAATGAAACAAGTCCATAAGAAATAAGCGTGTATTTGGTTTCGTATTTGCTCTCGCAGTGACATATGAATGGCATATGAAAAATAAAAGAAAAAAAAATTACATTACAATATATAAGAAGATGATAAATAAATTATAAATATTGCGAATGCTAGCATTTATCTATTATTATGATTATTTATTTATAATTAAAAAAAACGTAATTAATAAATAAATAATTTTTTTTAGATATTTTATAAAATAATAAAAAATTTGAAATTATGATTATTAACATTTTTTGAAAATATTTTATTAGCTGATTATAACATATTTATATTAGGTCATTTATTGTATAAAACAATGAGTTACTTGAAAGTTGGTGCTTTTCATTTTATTCTTATCATAAAATATTTCATATTCGAAAATGGAAATATATGTATAAGTGTGTGTATATATAAGCGAGTGCATACATATATGCACTGTGTACATAGTTATTGCTGCGTATATGCTCGCGTTAGATGTTTGGGTAAGGTGTATAATCATGATCACATAAATTTAGGTGCAGGTGCTTGCACGTGTGTGTGAACACGCGCGTGTTTAAAGACTCTATATAGAGAAAATATTACATAAAACGTCCACCGAACGTCATTGGGGAACGTTATTAGAATATGTACCACATGTATGTATTAGGGACAGCCCTACGGGGAATGCAACGACTATCATGATCTTATCTCCTTCAAAATCTAGTTTTACAAAAAAGTTATTCATGTTTGTTGTATATAACTTTTTCCATTTACGGCTATTTCATTATTAAAAACAAAGTACATTGTAAAATTGAAAAGAAATGAAAATAGAAGCACATAATTAATTATATGTTTTTTTAATTTATTGTTAATGTTGGGATACATTATGTTTGCCTTTTTATCAATTTTTTTTAATAAAAAACTTATGTTTTGTGAAATTGATTCATGTTGAAATTTATAGTTTTACAATAATATTACAAAATTTAATGAAGACATTTGAAAATATATTTCTCAAAATATATTTGAAATATACAATTTCTTGATGTTTATATATTTTTATATTTATATTTCATATTTATAAATATATTATACTAAATTATAATATATTTCTGAAATATATTATAATAAATTATAATATATTTCAGAAAATACATAAAAAATATATGCCATTTATACAATTTCTTGCCGTAAATATATTTTTTCAGAATAATATATTTTATATATATTTTGAAAATATATTGTCGATCGTGTGGGGAGTTTTTCTTGATATTTTTGTTGAATATATCGTCATTATTATATTTATCCTTAACTAAACAATGTTCCTGGTATTTTCTAATGTTGTATTTTTTGGATAATTTTAACTTATAATTTTCTCACTGCAATCAATAATTTGATATGAAATAGATATTGGAATTCTGTCTAACTTATGGAGATATACAAAGGATTATATATATAATAACTTGTATAACTGATTGATGATCTGAAAATGTTAGACAAAATTATTTGAAATGATTTTTAATATGATCTAATAATTTTTGTGTAAAATGATTAATTTATATTATAAATTATTTAAGTTTTAATTATAATTTTCTTGTCGAAAAGCTGAAAAATGATTTATAAACAATATGTGGTAAATAATTTTATTAAATAATCAACATACAGATTGAAACCTGATTAAATATATTCGATGAAATACAATGTAAACTGTAATAAAATTAATATTATTTAATATGAATATGAACATACTCTACTCATAATATATTCATATACACTTGTATAATAAAAAGTGTATATAAAAAATATATATAAAAATATAAAAAAAAGAAAGATTTGTAACTTAACGTCATTTTAATATTTTTAGAGTATTTATTTAAAAAAACTAATCTACTGCTTTAAACAATAAATATTTACATACAAAATAAACTTTTATTTACATAATTTTATTTGTTTAACACAAACAAGATAAATGACAAAAGATACGACCGCAAAGTGTTTAAAAGTTTGAAGCGAAAGGGTAAATGTCTTCCAATAACGAAGACATCGCAAAGAACGTGGAGTGCAATATTTGGCGATTAAAAAAGTGCATGTAGTAATTCGGCTTAATCCTATGGGCGTAAAATGACACGGTATTTGGGAAAACGGCGAGGTGTTGTTTTGGCGCGTGGCAGGATTTGTTCGGTGGTGGTCGATCGATGTGGCGTTCGAAAAATCAAAGATAAATTTTGCAACAAATCTAAATGCACACGTGTACGTGTATAAGCGTGGACGCAACGAAGAAAGGCGGAACGAAACTCTAGGAGATGGAGAGAGAAAGACAGAGCGAGGGAGCGAGACGGAAAGATAAAGTGAGTAAGAAAGAGAAATAGACAGCGACAGAGAGAAAGAGAGAAAGAGAAAGAGAGAGAAAAAGAGTGAGAGAGAGGGAATGTTGGCGAGGGAAGAAGAGGGCGAAAAAGCCCCCGCGTATAAGTTTATGTATACGGCAGGCTGTGTGTCGGGCACCGCAACGTGCTCGGGTGGCCGAGGCCCCGCCCCTCCATACGAAAACTTAAAAATACCGCCGCAGCGCAATTCGAATCGATATCCAGCGACCCGGTCACGTGGTGCGTTCGACAGTAAGACGAGCCAATTGGATGGCGTAACGTTGGTGCGAGGATCCGCCTGCGTTTGCACGATTGGTCAGCCGTGGAGTTCCGTCGGAGCCACGAGAAGGCGCCGATCGTCGTGGTGCCTTGCACGATCGTACGAGTCTGTCAGTTCGCTCTTGGAAGCGCGTTCGTTCGGGTCAACGGCGCGTTGCTGCCAGTCTCAACCCAATCACGCACGAAACACAACACGTATGCGTGTACGTGTAAACACGTACATACATTGACGATCTTGGTGTGTGTACATAATAATAATTACTACGCGTAACTGTGTACATGTATAATTCAAGCAGTCGATCGGCATCGCGCGTTTGGAATGTTCGTAACGCTTGGTAGTCTTGACGATAACGGTGTCTTCGGTGCCTTCTGGCTTGCGAAGCGAAGCAGGTGTGACGCAGTGGAAAAAGTGTAAATGTCTGTTTGAAAGCAACGCGGATTGGTTGTCTGCTTTCCAGTGCACCAGGTGTTGCGCGTGTGACGTCCGTTAATTTGCACATAAACGACAATCCGTTGTCCATGCGACGGAGAAGACGCGCCAAGCGATCGTTCGGACGATTTTAAATGTTGTGATCAATGAGGGAATAAAACCCACTTTCCCCTCCAAAAAAAAAGAAAAAAAAAAAGAACTTTAAGGTGGCTGATTTGGCAAAAGTGATTTTATATATATACATATAGTATAGTTGGAGCTCGATCGGCAACGAAGATTGGTTACTGGGTGTACAATCGGTTACAAAAGACTGTAGCGAGTGTAAATGTTGATGATTGGACTGTTTATAGTGAATTAAAAGAAGACGATTGGCAAGGGCTGGTGGATACCCTTAATTTAGAAGATAGCTCTAAAAGATCGTTAAATCGTTTTGGTTATTTTGGAAGGGTAAAGAATCTGGTGAACGAAGGCATGTTTGGCTCGGCGTTGAAAGTCGCGGCCAATTTGTCGCTTGGGTAAGAAGGTTATTTGAATTTGGAGACTGAACCTAGCATGGAAGACGGTCAGCCACTGTTAACGGAACTACCGGCGCTAGCGCCGACTCGTGGTACCACGTTGATCCATCGCTCGGGTCACTGCTACCAGCTACACCGTCCCCATCTAGCGGTATCCGCGCCACCAAGTCAACACGACTCGTCAACTCCAAACAACAGCCAGCCGAAGGTCGCAAACGCGACTGAGCCGTTTGAAAGCGCGGCCCTGGCTGCCACTAAGACCTCATTGCCGCACGACGATGATTGCGGCCACACAACTCATTTGCCTCCGTTCGCGGAGAATCCCACGCGACATCTGCCCCGGCTGTCGCGCTATAGCTCCAATAACGTCACGTACAGCACTCACGTGTCCAGCTTATATCCGGAGATCCTGGCGTTAATATTTAGCAATTTGAATGTGAGAGATCGGGGAAGAGCCGCGCAAGTGTGCGCCGCTTGGAGAGACGCGGCCTATCACCCATCCGTTTGGCGGGGCATTGAAGCGCGACTGCACCTCAGAAAGCAGGCGCCCGCCCTATTCAATAGCCTTATGCGCCGAGGCATTAAAAGGGTTCAGGTGTTGTCCCTTCGAAGGGGACTTAGCGATGTCTTTAAAGGCATTCCAAACTTGGAGTCCCTCAACTTGTCTGGCTGTTACAACGTCACCGATACCGGCATTTACAACGCCTTGTCTCAGGAATTTACATCGCTCACCGAACTCAACCTATCGCTCTGCAAGCAAGTCACCGACACATCCCTCAGTAAGATCGCGGAGATGTTACCTAATCTAGAACTCTTAGAACTCGGTGGATGCAGTAACATTACCAACAGTGGACTTTATTGGATTGCCCAGGGATTGAAGAAGCTCAAGAAGTTGGATCTTAGAAGTTGCTGGCACATATCGGATCAAGGGATCGCACACCTGGCTGGTCTCACTGACAATATGGTGGGCAATCCAGCCTTAGAACATTTGGGTCTGCAAGACTGCCAGAGGCTAAGCGACGAATCTCTCAGGCACATATCCTCCGGCTTTCGCAACCTCAAGTCCATCAACCTCTCCTTTTGCATTTGTATCACTGACTCGGGTCTCAAGTATTTAGCAAAGATGGCCAATCTTCGCGAGCTGAACCTGCGCTCTTGCGACAATATATCAGATATCGGTATGGCGTACCTGGCAGAAGGTGGCAGCAAGATCTTGTCCCTAGATGTGGCCTTCTGCGAAAAGGTTGGCGATCAGGCATTGGTTCACATATCCCAGGGATTATTTTTACTCAAGTCACTATCGTTGTCCGCTTGTCAGGTCAGTGACGAGGGCATCTGCAGGATTGCAAAAAACTTGCCAGATCTCGAGACCCTTAACATCGGACAGTGCACCAGGCTTACGGACAAGGGCTTGCACACGATTGCCGACAGTATGAAGCACCTTAAGTGCATCGACCTCTACGGCTGCACGCGGATTACCGCCACCGGTCTTGAGAGGATCATGAAACTCCCACAGCTCAGCACGCTCAACCTGGGCCTGTGGCACCGCCGGTGATAGCGTTTCCAGGACACGGATTCAAGTATCCTGGTGTTGCTGTACCATCGGTCCACCTATTGCACCGACTTCCAATTACTGTAGCGTATATTATACATATACATACATACATACATAATGCATACACATTTTCTGCACTAACAACGATCCCGGCCAAAGAATTATAATTCGTGGTCAGGGCTTTTCAGTTGAACAACGCGTTGTTCTCGCGAAATATACGGTTACTTTTTATTGGTTTAGGTGCACGCTGACAAAAGTAATATGATCACAGGATGCTCGTAGTACTTTTGTCCAGCCTAGTTCCAAGGGTTACAGTTGTCCATTTTTCGACCCAACTTTCGAACCACTACGTATTTTACAAAAAAAAAAAAAACCTGTAGCTCGTAATGTCATATACGTAAACATGCAAAATACGACTTTGATTCGAACTTGTCATCCATGTTGATTAATTTTAAAGGTGCGTCAGGGTTGTATAATCGTGAAAATAAGTTTTGTTGATTAGGTAGGAGCAACTTTGGGCCAGGTCAAGATATCAGATGAAATCTGATTAGCGCTAGTAGTTTGGAAATATATTGTTTTGTAATTTTATACAACGTTGTTTTTACGTCTAATCAATGTGCAATCGATGATCTATTTTTTTTAGATTTGTTAACTTTTTCGATAAATGTTTCGGTTAATTGTAATGATTTGTTATCAATTTTTAACTCAATGTAAATTAATTGTTATTTATTATTTAATTATTTGCTTGTATTTTTATTCTAACTTGCTGTTTTGCAGATCTTTTTATTTTTTCACGTATTTTATAATATATATCTTAATACATCAATCTAATAATTGTAAAAAAATTGACTAAAAAAACAGCGAAAAGATAACTGTTGTTATGAAAACTTTTTAACGAATGTCAGTAAGATTCTAGAATAAATGGTTAACACTGAAGCAGGGTTTTCAAAGTGAAATAATTGTTTTGTCCAATTTATGTTAATAATTTGTCGTTAAGCCAATGTTTCAGTAATTGTGATCTTTAATTTATAATAAAAGGAGATATAAAATCTATTTTGATATTGTATAATATATTTTATTAGAGTACTCAAACTTATTTCGTCAACTGAATACATTTAAACTCAGTTATTCGTGAATACGTCCACCAACGACACAACTTCTCCGTTTTTTATCTCGAAGAAAAAAAAAGTTGATTAGGTCAACTTAGGGGACTTATTGCGATTCACTGAACAACGTTGCCAGATCAAAAGTGTCTTCGTTCGTTTAAAGATATATGCTTATACCTAAGAATTTAGACCACGGTATGCTAAAGATGATAAATAATATATTCGGAAATATTGTGAGGAACCTTTTGATCTGGAAATGTCGATTAGCGTGTCTGTTTTTTACATAAAAACTGCTCTACAAAAATCGGTTTGTGGCCGTCCCAAAGTTCTCTTACATCCGCGCACCTGCTCTCTACCTCTTGCATTTTTGTATTATTTATCTCCGTCTTTTCCGCCGAAATTCCGGACGTACGCTAAATCCTGCCAGGTTCGAGGAATTTATTTCCAAGGACCACACGCGTCAATTTGTCTTCGAATGTAATTTGTTGTTATACTTTGCAGACTTTAATTATACTTGAGAATTTGAACGTTATAGTCATGTAATTTGAGAATAAAAATATCGTTCATATTCTTGAAAGTCGGACTAAGATGAATATGGTTATAAAAGAAAAAATCAGAAGAAGAATGAAGAAGATAAAATTGTGTAAATATATTTTAATTTCGGGACGGAATAAATTTTGCAACGACTTTTTTTTGTACGTTGTTAATTTATTTTTCGTGTAAGGCGCTCGTTCGAGAGAAAGAAAGGATGAAAGAAATTGTAGTAGGTATCGCGAAAACGATCCTTAAGCAATTATAGCCATTACAGAAGTAATATGTCAGCACATTGTTGCCGACAACGATCAACTGCACATAACAACGTATTGCAAAAAAAAACAAAAAAAAATTAAAAAAAAGCGAAAAGCATTCTGTATTTTGCAGGCAAAAATTCATATATACAGATGCAGAGAATAATGAAAATGTAAATATGACGATGTAGGACAATTCATCAGTAAAAGAAGATTTCTCATCTTAAGGATTTTCTTAATTGTAACATATTGATTATTTTTATTGTGTCTCAAATGTGTTCAAACAGTATGTCGATATGATTTTGAATATTTGACTCTGCTTTAGATATATTCATTTCTAAAGGAATATTGTTTTACGTTAATGAAAATGTTAAATTCAAATTGTCATTTTCATGAAATTGTTGAATTATTTCATACATTTTTCTACTACCATTTGAAAAAGCATATTTAGACAAGTTGATTGTCGGCACAATAAAAACTAATCCTTTTTAAAGCCAAAGCAAGATACTAAAATTCAATTTGACACAATTTAAAAATCTTTGCTCGAGTTTCAAAATAATTGAAACTGTTTTGTGATTGTGAGATAATGATTGTAGCAATTATGTACTTAGTTGTTGTAATATTTACAACAGACTTTTGCGTAAGTCACACAAACGAGCAGAATAAAACAAAAACGAAGAAAAAGAGGAAGAAGAATAAACACGATATGAGGGGAGAAATGATTCGCAAAAATTTGTTACTTTTGGCATACGGATACATTCTATGGATTGTGATTGAAGTTTGTAATGTTATTGTAAATATGTATACAAGTAAATTGTGTAAATACAGATGTATATACAAAATTGAATATAGTGTTTTCTTGTCTTAATACCATATTTCACTAGTCAGTATATACTTTCTATTTTGAGTTCGAATAATAAGAATGATGAATAGTTGCTATTCAGAACGTTTTGTTACACTACTATGCATGGAATGTTTCTGTTAAGTTTTGCATACTATTGTTATTGATTAGTCCATGAAAATTATTTTTCTTGATGTGTACTATTTTTCTTTTACACTTTTTATTTTCTCAAGTTTTCATGATAGATGGTTTCAACTTTTTTTTTAATATTTTTAATCTTGAATATTTTAAATATTTTAATTTTATATTAATTACTATCAGTTTTGCTTAAATTTTTAATTTTTTACACAATTTACATGACTTATATGTTATAAATTAATGATTTGAATTTATACTCATCTTAAAGTATATTTAAACAAATTAAATTATTATAAGTTGAATTATTTATAAATTATTTATAAAGAAATAAAATAATGGTGATTTATAAATAAAGGTGAGTTTTGTTGAAAAATGTATGCATTTGATATATAATGTTTTTATCAATACTAGTACAGACTTTTTTTTTGGACCGTCGTTAGTTCTGAAACTTTTGCAGCTGGAGTAGGTATTTTTTGTTTTTATGACTTTAATAAGAAAGTTTTTTTCGCTGGTTGTATGAAGATAGTATAGCTATCAAAAGTCAGTGCCATTCATATAAACACACGTTGTGTGATATTTCTTAGCGCGAATAGGTGAAAGTGTATATTCTACGATTCTCATGAAAGACGAACTTGATCTATGACGCTTTAGATCACACTTATTAATGATACGAAGACTCTGTGATTGATGCACATAAATTATATTTTTCAATTTAGAACGAGTCAATAGATATTCCTATAAAAAGCAACTTTTCAAGCCATTTTTAAGTTCATCCAAAGGTCAGATTAATTAATAAATAATGCAATTAGCAGTGTAAAATTAATTTTGTTTTACGATGAAAATCAAATTTAGCCATTTTTGTACGACTTTGATTTATTTTGAATAAATAATACGCTAAAAATGTATATCTTAATAATGCCAGCGGTAGTTAATGATGATTGTAAGTAGTACTACAATAGTAGTTGACGATGTTACATGTCGTAATTCAGACTCTGTAACACGTGCAATACATCGTTGCTGTAACATTTACGAAATTCAACGTGAAAGTAGCAACAGCTTTTGCAACGACAACGTAACGTCAAATACTAAGCGCTTGTAGACTATGACTAACAGTCCTCCTTTTTCCTTTTGCTTTGTTACAAAAACAACATTAATATTCAAGGATTTTTTCACGCGAGCAATCGGTTTCGACGGAAGGATGAATTCGAAGGTCGTGGAAGGAAAACTCACGTATTTTTCGGAATACGAGTTATTTGTGCTTTTATAACAATAATTGTGAACATTTATTTCTCATATTTATGTTTCATTTTTTCAGCTCATTTTTTACAATGTAATTTTTTTGTAAATAATGCCATATTTTATTTATTATGTTTTCGTATCGAACAAAAATAAAATTCATTTTTTATAATTATATGAACAAGTAATTTTTCATTAAATCAAAAAAATATAATTATACATATATATATATATATATACATAAATATATAAAAATATTGTATAAAATTAATTAAATTTAATTTTTCTTCTACGTTGGAAAAGTACTATAAAATCATTTGATTATCAATTGAAACTGAATAAATGCGGAGATTAGATATGCCAAATATTTCAGTACAATAGTAAACTCCTTTTTTTTACATTTTTCCCCTTCAAAAGTATATCTTATGTTTAATGTTGCATCAAGTTTTGTGACATTTGTTACAGAATGTTCTATTCTTATCACACTTTCTTATTTATAAGATAACTTTTAGTTACCACTCCGTAACATTTTCACGCTTATTTTTGTTCGGTTATTATTATGTTCATTAAGCCTGTTTTTCTTTACTTTGTTTGTCAAAATGACACGACGATTCGAACAGTGTGCATGATAAGACATTGCGTGGTTCTCTGACGAGGGCGTAACGTTATCAGCTTTCGAAAGACGACTGTGAAATTCTATAATGTTATTCGGCTCGTTCAGATGCTCCAAATCATTTCTATATTTACGAACAAATGTTGCACTAGTTTCAAAAATATATTTTTCTTTTACATTTTTTGTTTATTTATTAACATTTTTCCCTGTAAAATAAAAAAAATGAAATTATAATTGTTATTGTGATAACTATATTATGATTGTATGATATAAGTTGTTAAGATTAAAAATACTATAGTTATTTTGAAAAGCGCATTTGACGTTGCATCTTAATTGCCGAAGTGTTTCCCGACGAGAATTGTTCGCGCTACTCATTGCTTTTTTAACGCACGCCAGTGGGTACCAACTTGAGAACGAGAATGGTCGCGATGCGTGACCGGAATATACGAAGACCTTCCTTCGTATGCATGGGGAAAGTTCAGGAGATGTATATTCCTGACAAAATTCGTCGGAAGGAGAATTTCAAATAAACAAATGCTCCCCGTCTTATTATACAGCACTGATCGTCACGGACAAATGATCGTAATTTAGACCAATTGGATAAGAATGGCTGTTTTTAATAAAAAGTATTACAAAAATACGATCTGATATCGCCGCAATTTTTGCTTTTATTATTATTAGTTAATATATCTTCCATGATTTTAATTAAACATTTTAATTAAAACAATTTCTTCCATTATTTTATTCCCTTTTTTTTAAATTTTACTCAAACTCTTATACCTTTCTGAGAGAGATGGACTTTGATATATTTGATATAAAGTTTCAATCAAATTGAAAAAGTGTCGAGAGATTTTAAAGATTATTTTTTTTTGCTCGGAGAACATAGTCGAATACGTAAAATAAAGGAGTTTTTAATATATCCAATAAATACGAATTTGATTATTATTTAGCCGGTGGGATAAAGTAGTTAATAACAGAATTAAATTTTATTATCGATTGTTAGAGAAAAAAAAATATGAATCAACAAATGATTTTTTTACGAGCGCGCGCGATCCGCTTTAAATTGATCGTAATTAACTGTTTCGCGGTGCGCCTGCAAACCCGTACTTAATAATACCTGAGTGATGAATTTGTAATATAAATGATTTTGTTTAGCGTTCATTGAGCCGCGGCAAAATGCATGAATTACTTTAAAAATAGTTATTATAAACACACGCGTTCGCGATTCAAGAGCGCGCGTGATTAAAATCCTCCGACGTACTAATTATCACAGCCATAATTATTGTTGTTGAAATCTCATTGTCTTTTCTTTTTTTTTGATCCACGTGCGCTTTTCTTCGATTTAATGATTAATAAATTCATTACACATCCTACAATTATCGTAAATGTATTAACTTCTTTGTCTACACTCTTTACGATCTTTTCTACACAAATTTGTCGCATATATTGTTTTCAATTTCCATTTTTTGTCTCTTCTTTAGCTGTTGACTTTGATACTATTGCAGGAAATGTTTCTCATGAGTTTAGCGGCAGTTTTGAACATGTTATGCAATGACGTTTCACATGCGAGTTTTATTGTACTTATGTTGCTTTTATTGTATTGTATAAAGTGGGCGCTTTCTTTCAAGTTTGCTGATGTTCCATAAAGCTGGTTTGTCTGCAATTTTTCGTTATCTCCTTATTTCTCGCGCAAAATCGTGCTATGATATATTGATAGGTTCCATTGAATAGTATTATTTTACGTGCAATTTGAGTTCTAACTTTTGCGACCTTAAACGTGTCTGGTCATTTTTTCTTTTTTTTTCCCCTAAAAATGCAAATCTTTCCCGTACGGAAAAAAATATAAGTCAAAATATATGTCAAAATATATAACTTTTTGCCGCTAAAATATATTTAAAAATATATTTCAAATATATTTTTTATATGCAAATATATTTTTGCATATATTTTACAAATATATTTTTACTTATATTTTTACAAATATATTTCAGAAATATATTTGAAATATATATTAAATATATAACTTTTTGCCGAAAATATACGTGCACATATTCACATATATTTTTGCATATATTTCGAAATATATTTTCTTCCGTTAGGGTTTAGTTTGATTCAAAACGAAACAAATTGTTTGTATTTTAATTATTATTTTATTATATTACTTTTTCTTATGATAATGAAAGTTACAACCATTTTTTTGGGTTTTTCTATTTTGCTAATTTTTGGTTTTGTTGTTTTACGCTTAAATTTTGTTTATTGCAATTAAAGTTAATTACAATACACAAAATTAAATGTAATTAAAATTAAAAACGGACGATTCTTGCGAATTCAAATAAGATTCAATCTGGAACTTTCTACTTTCGTAACGAGTT
This sequence comes from Gryon sp. ZL-2020, assembly GCA_022817425.1. Taxonomy (NCBI): domain Eukaryota; kingdom Metazoa; phylum Arthropoda; class Insecta; order Hymenoptera; family Scelionidae; genus Gryon; species Gryon sp. ZL-2020. The sequence continues at coordinate 5,084 of JABFPJ010001100.1, read as the reverse complement.
TTGCAAAATGTACAAATTCGATTGTTTCGTCAAGTTAAGAGTCAACTTTCTACACTATTTTTGTCACTTTTTCAGTGTAACACTTAAACAAAAAAGTTTTTGATGTTTTATTTTTCGTTACTTTTATGCATTTTCTTGTTTTATAAATGTATTATTCCAAGTAAAATAAATCTGTCAATTGGTCGGTTTCGTGTCTTAAATTCTTGATTCCACAGAATCGTTTTTCTATCATTCCAAACACAATTTGCAAATTTTTTATGCACTAAGAGAAATTGCAGTGGAATTATTAATTTTATAATATAAAATATGTACGCTAAATGTATTTACTATATATTGTAAGTTTAGCTTCATGTTTTTTATGCTTAAACAATTACTGTTTTATCCACGCCATTTATATTGAAAAAAAATTTTTTTTTTAATTTTTAGTTTTTAAAGTAAATAAACATGTTTGAAACTTTTCCAGTTTTTATTATATTAGTATAAGAATTTTCGGAATATTATTATATTATTATTATTTTTAAATATTTTTTGCACTCGCATAGGTTAAAAGATAAGTCTGAGTCCGTCATTAAAGAATTGATCCAGAATTTATAATAATATTGTATTCTTAGTTGGATCCCCGCCTTTGCCCAGGCGAAACCTTATGACCGCCTATGACTCTTAACTAAATCTCCGGCTTCGTCGGAGTAACTGTCTTATAGCCTTTCTATAGCCTTCTTATTATAAATCCCCCCCTCATGACCCTCCCCCAACGTACTGTAGTTTTAATTTTTTTTATTGTTGAGAAAATATTATTACAAATTGAATTGAATATATTGTAAATTTGAATAAATTCTCTGTTAATTCTGATTATGAATTCTGTGAATGATCACAAACTCGACCGTTTTGAAATCGGTTGCGTAGACGAAGTGTAATATAAACAATTATATTCTTATTTGGGAACCGACATCTTCGTCTCATTTTCATTCGTCACACATTCTTTTAGTTTTATATATTAGTAAGACTTATATATTTGAGGTGTTTGGTCCGAAATCGCAGCGGAACAAATTCTTTACTCCTCGAAAAGCGGAGTAGATTTTCTAGTGTAAAATTGGAATTTTCTGTTTTAAATCAATATCTTCTTGGTTTTATCAAGGGTTTAAAAATGAATAATTCACTTTTTTTGTTAGGTTTTTTTTAGTTTTCACATTTAATATGAACGATTATTTTGTAAACTGAAATTAGAGATAAACATTTTTTTCATCCGGGAGGGAAAATGTCCTTTTCCTCCCTAGGGAGTTTCCACAAAATGACATTATTCCCTCCCTTGTTGCGTAATGTACTATCACTGCTTTAGAGGGCGGAAAAAATCACTTTTCTGCCCTGATAGTGTACGATAAACTGTCCTAGTTATCTTACTATTAGTTTTTATTAAATCTGAAAAATAAAAAAAAAAAATATTGGACGAAAATAACATTGAATCACTTTATGCCTTTCAGCAAAAAGTTTTGGACGCACTGACTCCGCTACTAAAAGAATGAATCAAAATGTCACAAAAAATTAATACAGTTTTTACATAAAAGACTATAAAGTATTTGGATAATTATGACTATGAATTTTCATATATATAAATAATTTTTCATATATATAGACTATTGTTGAACCATTTTAAATGAATTGCGAATCCGAAGAATTGTTGTAAAAATAACTCAATCACAAATTATATATTTATTATTTATTACAGTCTCATTTTTGTTTATAATTTTTAAAAAAATAAAAATATGTAAAAAATAAATGAATGACAATATTAAAATCTGTAATACTAATAAACAACAATAATATTTATACATCAGTTAATGTTTAATTATTGAAATTTTACCGTATCAAAAGTATAAATAAGATTTCAATGCCATTACGAGAATCAAAAGTTTTAGTCAGGATGTGAAAAATTATCTAAATACGACCTACATTACAAGTCCGTATTATGCTGTCCCTGTTCTAAATTCATACCAAGGATACCTGACTTCACAAGATATACTTTTCGTTAAAAATTTGAATTTTGGAAGTAGAAAACAATATTTTTTGTTATTAACATAGTTCAGTTACAAACTGTAAAACGTTTTTTTTTAATTTATGAATGTATTTTATAATCATTTATTGACTTATATTGTCAACAATGATTCAACAATGTTTGCCTAAAATGTACTATACCTAAAATATTATATCTAAAATATAATTTTGTTAACAGGTGACCTACATTTATATCTTAATAACCTAAAAATATATCAAATTTGTTATCGATTAGAACAAAAGTTCACTTTATCTATTCAATATACTTATGCATACACAATATGCATTTTTTATTTCACTTAACTTCTGATTTGGATAATATTAATATTATTATTTTATCTTTTTTAATAATAATTTAACAAAATAAATAAAATAAAATAAAATTAATAATTTTTACAAAATTTTCAATTTGTTCATAAAATCATTTGTGAAGAAAATAAAAAATGCAATTAGTAAGTAGAATTAATATGTAACTGTATTTACTCGACTATAATAGAAATACGTTAAAAATTAATTTTTTTAAGTAGAAATAATACAGAATTCATACTTATTTATTCATTTCATTAATTAGAATTTTATCTCGAATAAAAATATTGATTAGCTTAATTAATTAGTCTAACGGCGTAATTAATTAGTATAACAAAATTGAATTTTGTGTTATTTTATACATTAATTGGTCATTACTCGCATGATTCTTATTTGTCTTATTTCACCTGTAAAAATCTTATTCTCTGCTCTCCTTTTATTGAACAACACTTTATGTAGGATACGATTAATAGTGACGTTAATTTAAACGAAGTTTTATTTCATTAAAATAAATTCTGTAAAAATAGATTAGATTATTAACAAACATTTATTACAAAAAATAATTTTACAAAAGAAAACGTCATACATTACTTTCGCAGAAATAAAAAAGTATTTACAACAAATTATTATATTTTTTTAATTATTATTCATAGTATATATAAGATTATTTATTTTTTAGGAAAAAATTATTTCTGATGAAAATTATATGAAGTACAGAAATTATTTGTAATTTAATGTATATTTTTTAATGAAAACAATAAACTTTGTCAAAATATAATAAAGTTATTGCATTTTAAACTAATAATGATGATTTTTTTAGATAATTTTTTTAGAACAGAAGAATTCTTTTTGACTGAAATCGTATTGTAGCATTTTATTTCGTATAAGCATGTTACTCCAACTTGGGCAGTGTTATAGTATATATATATATATATGTATACAGTGTCATAGTATAGTATATATATAAATATAATTTTTCTTAAAGAATAAATTAAGAATATGTATTTTTTAAAAATGTGATATATTTTTTAATAATATAATAATTAGTTAAATAATTTTTAATTTCCTGAACATGTTTAAGTATTTGAGTTTAAAATTAATATACATTTTTATATCGAATTTAATTTATAATATTTATAATATTATAATATATATATATTATAATAATTTATAAATTATAGTAATAAATCAAACAATCATTATTATAAATTATTTAACATTACATTAGTATTCTTATAGCAAAGAAATTTCTACTAAAAAAAGTGTAACAATAAAACTTATATTTTACGATCCTTTTGAGGCAAACGTAATTCTTTGTAAATCAAAAGTTTTTGAAAAGTCTATTTTTTAAACGAAACCAAATTTCTTATTCGAAAATATTAAAACTATTTCATTCAAAGCAGATTCTTAAGGACATTAGCATTATTGTAACAATGTTGTACTTGACAAAAAATGCGCTCTCAAAATGTTTGAAAACTAACAAAAGACTTTGAGAATTGTTCAATTTGATTCTTCTTTATACGTGAAAAAGGATTTTGAGTCATTAAGAAATGCTTTGTCCGCCTTGGCTCGATCAAAAAAGTGTCCGATTTCGCGACCGTCCGTCCAACTATCGACGTTCATGTCTAGTCCAGACTTTCCCCTTTCATTATACCGAAAGGCACTTTTGTCCGAGACTGTATGGTCGGACCGAGAGTGTACCCAACGACGTCGGAGGTTCGTTCGAGGAGTGTAGAATCGAAGGGCTGAAGACTCGGTTGCCTGCCTACTGCTCACAGTGTCGCCGTCTCACTCCAACCACCGACTTGTTACGCTCGCGCTGTCCTTGTCTAGCGCTATCTCGGCTCGTCGCGCCGTTTCCCCTTGCCCCGTCTAACGTGGGGCCCGCCAGCGCTCTCGAGCAGCACCACGAAAACCTGAATTTCAAGCGTCTACCTAGTTCCAGCGACCTCCCAAAAGTTTTAGCCCGAAAACTCCCAACTTCGACGAACCAAAGCACTCGACACGTTGCCGTTATAAGTCCGGCGTTGCCAGTTTCCAAAATAGATCCTCGGACTCGATCGCGCGTCTCATCGACTATGAGAGAACACTTTTGCCAAGGACGAATTTATGCATAGGCACAGTAGGCGCGTGCCCAAGGCGGCCCATTTTTTACTTTTTTTCTTTTATTTTTTCTTTTTTGTTGTTTCTTCTTTCTATCGTTTAATCGACTTTTTCAATCAGTTTATATATTTTGCTTACGATAACATCTCCAGCGAAATCTTTATGCCGATCGTTGTCCCACAGGTTAACTCCTGTACTTGTATCGTTCGTATAACTTCCGCATGATTTTAGATATTGTCTTGTCGAAATTAATAAACCATGAAATTGTATTTGGCCAACTAAATTTATATACTTGCACAAGGAGTTATATCAGTGGATTACGACTTTACATTTAATTGACAATTTCATTTAAATGATTAAATATAGTGCATTCAATTATATTTTTTTCAAATATACTTAATTCAAAAAATATCTAAGTGAAAATTTTGAGTACTATTAAATATATCTCAAAATGTTTTACTTCTGACAAAAATATATTTAAAAAATATATTTAAAAATATATTTTCGGCAAAAATTTGACAAAATATATATATTTTATATATATATTTCAAAATAACTATACAAAATAACGAAAAAATATATATTAAATGTATTTAATATACAGTACCGCTCAAAAGTATGTGAAC